>VYZP01042004.1:0-22992 GCA_013400635.1 Hypocryptadius cinnamomeus | reverse complement strand
TTTTTTTTTTTTTTTTTTTTTTTTAGTGTGTTTGTTTTTTAACATAAAGTGGGAGTGAGGAATGAAATTTGGGTGGGGCTTTCTACTATTCACTGGGAGGAAATAGAACGTGTTTGCAACAGCTCCTGCTTTGTTTTGCTCTCCCTCAAGAGCACGGGGCTCTCTCTCTCCAGGCTCTGCCAGGCTGGTAATGCCGCAGTTTTTCCAGGACTCCCAGGTTGTTCTGCAGCCCAGAGGAGCCCTCACGCTGTCTCACTAGGACTCATCGACCGAGCCGAGCTGGCGTGGGCTAAGGGCAGGAGCTTTGGCCGAGTGCCTGGCACAGCCGTGAGCCGCTGGCAGCAGTGCTTGGCAGCGCTGTCTTTGGAAAAAGATGACGATATCCAGAGTGGGCGATGTCAGGATCGCGGCCCGGGGAGGCCGCGGGGAGGAAGGCTGTGCAGGGCAGCTGCGCGCCCGGGAACCTGAGTCATGGCGGTGCAGCGGGCCTGCCTGCAGCGCTGAGCCCTCCGGAGCTGCCTGCAGCCCGGAGCACAGGCCTGGCCAGGCGGCACGCTGCTGAGGGGCTCCCATCGAGACCTGCCTCTTCCAGCAGCGCTGAGAAGGAAATGCTGGCTGGCACCGTGTGCCGCAGGCAGCCCCCTCTGGGGACAGGCCTCTCACCCGCAGGGGTCTCTGACAGACCCGGCGCTCAGGCGCTCACCACCTGGCCAGATTTTGCTGGTCACTGTGTGGTATTTTTTTTCCAGAGACACATGTCCAGATCATCTTGTCTGCAAGCGTCTCAAAGTGAAACAATTTGTTTTAACTCACAGAAACCCCTGGGTTTCATACTGTTCTGTCTCCACCTCTCTTCAGAGACTCCAGAAACTCAAATCAACCAACAAACCACCTTTTTTTTTTTTTTTCTTACAGTTTTCAAATGAAAACCCAGTCTTTTCTTTACCTACTTCTGTAATGCAGTATCCAGGTGCAGATCTACAGGTCTCACACTGGTGGCCCGTTTCCAACAATCCTGTTCACATTGGGCATAGATTTTTGCAATGGGCCAAAGTTACAGCAGGTCAGTCAATGGTTTGCATGCTCCATCCACCACAGGGAGTGCAGCAAACCAGCCCTCCCAAAGCTTTGCTGTCTTACACCATGAAGGCTTTATGTAGGTGCAGCTATTTCAGCATAGCTTTACTGTGTGCACACATGTAAAATTTAGTGTGCACACATGTAAAACAGCCCAAGTGTGCCTACGTGAAGCTGGGAGAGCTGCGTGGAGCCAGGCTTCTGCCTCCTCACACTGCGACTCACACGGCTCAGCCAGCAACCAGCTGTGGGACACGCTTGGCTCAGTTCTTTCCTTTTAACTCCTCTGGTACAATTAAAGCAGCATAGACTCAAATGTGGCTGCAGTGATGCTGCTATAAAAATACAGGAAGGGAAACTAGATTTAACAGAGCATGACCCTTCATACTTGCATAACTGTTCACACTGGTCCTTCTACCAGCATCAATCTCCTTGTGAAAATGTAAATTATATCCCCAGCTGAAAGTCCTGCACAGGCACAGACATTGTGGGCAGATAAGACCCATGTGCTACTCAGTGGGAACAGTTTGTGTCTTGCAAAGTATCCTTCTGGTTTAGAGGAGCCAGAAATATAAAGGAGAATATTTGCTTTTCTTTTAAAAATAGCATGTTCTAAGGAATGTCTTTTTCAACCATGAGAGAATACAACATGGAAGGGATACAGGACCTAATAACCCACCTGGAAATAGTTTGTATGGAAAAGCAGTTTAGCCAGTTTGGGGATTGAGCCAAAGAATTATCAGACTGGCCTTGCTTGATATGATTTGGGTTTGTGGCAGCTTTTACAGCCCAGCAGGATTTCCCAAAGCTGAGGTGCTTTTAAGTTGCCCGTGTATGTGCCTGGCCCTTTTTGCAGTCCTGGCTTTTGGCCAAAGTGATTTCTGTTTGTGAGGGAGTGAACAAGTGAGGATCATTACAACTTGGAAGGAGCTCAGTTTTTGCTGGATGAGAGCTATGGAGACATAGAATGGGACAAAACAAGTATAGCAATGTACCACAAAGTGGGAGCTGATAAGGAGATGGCATGCTCCTGCAAATTTCAGCTATTTGGGACCTGGTTTGCAGGCTGTGGGACAACTCTTACGCAGAAGTAGGGGAGCCTGGATGCAGGAGAATAAGAGGTTTCCAGTAGGATCTGTGTGTATCTCCCACTCTGAGGCAATCGCACTTCAGCAGATCAATGCTCTGACCATGGAAGGGTGGCTTCTCCACAGCTGTGATTCTACTCCTCATCCTTCATGGTGATGAGTGACCATACACTCATGCACACCATAGGAGCAGCAGCGCAGTGTTAAAAGTTGTGAATTTTCAGAAGTCAACAGCAGACCCTCTGCTGCACTCTCTTCAAGAGGAGAGAAAAGCAGTTCAATGAAAAGGTAAAGATGGGACACTCTGTAACCTTCCTTGCCCCACCAAGTATTTTTTCAAGGTACAAAAGGACTTCTAATGAAACTATCCCACTGCCTGAAGGACAGAACAAATGAACTCTGACATCCATTAGGCACCCCAGGTAGCATTTCCAAATGAAAATTTATGGGTCTTTTAGGAATCTTATTTTGGGGTGAGGGGAAAGAGAGGAAGAAAAAAGAAAGATAAGTTCCATGGAAAGCTGCTATTCTTCATTGAATCTAAAATAGAACTTCTTGGAAGTTTACCAACCAGGCATTTTTGTGTGGAAAACACTAACTGTGCAGACTGGGCACTATCCAAGTTAAAATACACACCAGTACTGGATGGGAATAGTGTTAGGGGTCAATATGTGTTGATTCTGAAATACCTGCCAAAGAGTCCCTGCTATGGCAAGATTTGGGACCTCACAGCAGCTGTTATTTTTCTACAGCACGTTATAGGTCTGGCTTTGGGTCTCCAACTGTGCATCCTCAGGGTTTCAGGGAGGTGTCAGTAAGTTCTGGAGTGTAGCTTGCACTTTATAGTCAGTGCAGATTCAGTCAGTTCACTAACTGGAGTCCCGGGAGTTTGTTTGGTTTTCCTTTTCTGAGTTTGATACCTGCATTTGGAGAGATGATGTATGCCCAGCACTGCACTTGCAGCAAGGGTGTAGGAGGGAAGGGATGTTGGAGTGTGGTTTTTCAGGGCTGTGTTTCAGCACAGGTTTTTCAGTAAAAGGACTGTTTTGTTCAGTCCAAGTGTCTTTTTTAAAGACTAAATCCATGTCTAGCATGAATCAAGGCACAGAAGGAGCAGAAAACAAGCTGGGAAACTGGACATTCCCTGGAGTGTGATGGAATTTGCTAGAATTTAAGGATTTTTACATTGATATGTACTAGGGTTCATGTTTCACACAATATTGATGCTTGCCATGAGTCTTTGGGCATTGGATGAGGACATGGAATGGGAGCACAGTTTTCAGCTTGGGAGGTTTCCTCCTCCCACTGAAAAGACCCAGATTTAACCTTGCTGTACAATTGATGTCATGCATGGTAAGGAGAATTTTGAGGTTTTTTCCTAGCCCTCTTCAAACTCTTCCTCTTTCTTCCATGCTTGCCATGATAGTATTGGAGCACCCATCTTTTCCATCTGCTTCTCTGCAAACACCTGCCCATGCAATTCCTCTGTGCTTCACCTTGTGCTGAACGTGATGCTGTTCTTGGTGAGTCAAATCCAATGAGGCATCAAGATGATTTGACTTGTACCTAGGAAAAGCATGGTGCTGAAACTCTTTTTTGGTTCTGCACCATGGGGAAACCCTTTATCCAAATGTGTTTGTGTTTCCCTGCCCCAGCCATCCCCAGTCTCACATCATCGCCCTTAGAGGTACACACTTCGTGTATCTCAGCAAGCAAGGCTTTGCCACCTGGGGCTGCTCTGAGAATACCCGATTTTTTCACTGTAATTTGGAGGGAGAAGCCTGTGTTCTTGCCTGAGGCACAGCATAGCTCTTGAGCAGGACTTGTATTTCTGGTTTCTTCATAATACCAACTCTATCAGTCAGATGAAAGCTGAACTCCAGTTTTTCCAAAGAGAGTCACAACAAGCTTGGCTAGAGCCCTGTGCCAGTTAGCTGGGACTACACAGAACACAGCCACTTGGTTCAAGCAGTCTTTCTCTCATAAACACACAGAGCACTTCAGTAGCCTCTTGCTTCTCTACTTTCATGCTTCAGTTGCTCAGTAACAGGACAGGATGCAGTAGAGCCAGCATAGGTATGTATGTCTGAGTATGTACCTGTGTATGAAAGGTGTGATCAGCATGGTTCTTGCTTTTGGGTAGTGTAAAGCTAGCATCCTTGCTGGTGGGAGAGCAAAGGTACAGCAGAGCTGATCCCACATGGTATCATCTCTGATGGGGCAGGAGAACTGCTAAGAGTTGTATTCTTAGCAGATCAAAGCTGTATTCCCTGGTGGAAGCTGCATTCCCTGGTGGAAGCCAAGTGAAAGCTTATTTGCTTGTTTGGCAGCCTGTCATTTAGATAGGGATAAGCTCGAAACTAACCCAGAAGCTAATGAGAGGGAGGAGACTGGGAATGTATTGAAAAATGCCCTGAGAGGCAGATAACACAGAGGAGCCAAGCCTGTCTCTCTGTCCGAGTACTGAAGTACTCAAGCTTGCAAGGACAAGGGAGTCATGTGATCTGTGCTGGAGCACAGGCACCTCTCCTTGCAGAGAGGGCAGATGCTGCACTAGGTCAGGATGTCTCATGGAGAGAAGCTGAGTGCTGGGAGAAGGATGGGAGGTTTTCAAGAAGCAGTACAACTTGCAGCTCTGAGAGGCAGGTTCTGGCATGAAAGTGTGAGCAGACTGGGGTTTTAGTTTGTAGCAGCTGAGCAGAAAAGTTAAACTAAGTGTTTTTTATCCACTGAGAAAGTACTGGAAGGTACTGGCTGACCCTTGGGAATAGGTTAAGTGAGCCAGACAGCAGCAGTGATAAGAGGGTGGAGGTGTTATTGATGCACTCCCTCAAGGCTGGGCATGTGCTCCCTTGTGTCTGTGTGTCTAAACTTGAGGAGCTGATACTCTCTTCTTTTTTTTTTTAGGCTGGCAACTTATGGTAGTGTAAGCAGATCTGTTTCAATGTTGTGGTGATGGCAAAGGAGTCTTTTGAGAAATGGGGAGTAGGAAAGGTTTGTGAACTGGCCTGTGCATTTCTGAGTTGTGAGGATAAGTAAGAGGCAGCTGGGAACAGATGTTATGGTTTTGCGATCCCTGAGTGGGTAAAAGGTTGGGAAGACATCAGTATGGTCTTAAAACATTCTTGGCAGGTAGCTCTGGGTGAAGGAGGCATCTGTACCAGGTGGTCTGGCAACACCTCTGCAGGGCCAGAGATGACCAAGCAACCTGAGCTTGGTGTGAGGCGAGGCATAACAGGATAATAGGCAGATGGTCTGGCACGTGCCTACACAACCCCCAAACCAGCCAACTCTGTACTCCTCAAGGGACTTTACTGTAACTTGAAGGAGGATTATTTATTAAGACCACTTTCTTTTTTTTTTCCTTTTTAAAAGAAAAATCAGTGCTTCATCAAAAGACAGTGTAAAGCAAATGAAAAAAATAGACAGTGTAAAGCAAATGAAAAAAATAAAGTCACAGTGCCAGGAAGTACAGAGCAAACTCACATCCCATGAGAACTAACCTGCTTGTAGCTTTGCATCAAAAATATTAATCCATCTATTGCCCATTAAAAATTCCCTTTGTCTTTTCTCAGTTGTGGTGCATGCTTGAGATCTTAAAGATGGCACTGTCAGTCCTTAAAGCAATATTTGACATCAATTTACTCATTAACTTTCAAATGCAGGACACCGAAAACCTTTTCCTAAGGGCATATTTGTGTTCTGTTTGAGAGAGTTACTGTTGTTTTCCCACCTCCCCTGAAGGGTTGTTTACAATACCATCTCTCCCTTTTAATCCTCTTTTCCTTTCATGCCTAACAAACAGTGTTAAACAGAACATGGGGGAAAAAGCAGATCTCACACATTATAATTATCTATAGTTAACTGAAGAAATGCTTCACAATTAGAGGTCTCATTTTGTAGATTATTGCTCAAGAAGCTTTTGCATATGTTTTTCCATACAAAACCTGTGTTCTTTCAAGCTTGAGGTTTGCATGTACAGTAAGTCAGATAAAGGGTTTCTGAGTTGATGTGCACTCTGTGCAGAGACTGAGCTGCCACAAAAAGGATTTTCCTTATGAGATCCTGTGCAAGGGATGTCTTGAGATGTACACACAAGAATGTGGGCAGTACCAAGATGTTAAGACATGACAGAAAACATTACATTTCAAAACTGGCTGCTGTTTCTGCTGGTTATTTTTAGAGTTTCCCTTAATTTCTCTAGCTCTTTTTGCCCTGTCTCTGAGCACTTTAAGACTGTGAATATATTTAGAGTAACAATTTTTCTGTGGGGAGGTGTGGGACTCCACATTACACAGATCTGAGATGCTATCATTTGATGAGCACCTCTTTCAGCAGCAGCACCAATATAAGCATCCCCTGATTTCCCCTTTCCCTCTCCCATCACTCACTCACCCCTCATCTGTGCCAGTTTCTGTGCTGTGTGGGAAACATATCACAGAACACATCCAGGTTAAAAATAGCTGGAAAAGAGAGAGAGAAAGAGAGAGAGAAATGAATTCCAGAACCTGGATTAATATCCTATATGTACACCAAAGCTGATACAACAGAACCTTTTTAGTTCAGATTCCATCTGTCTGTCCAGCTCCATCAATAATTTGTACCTGATTTCAGATAGGACTGAAAGGTAGAAATTTCAACAGCTACTGATTTCCTCTCCAAATTTTGTGCAAACTGATTGCTGTGTGAGGGGCAGGGACCTCAGCTAAAGAAATGCAGCCAGCAGTCACCTGGCTAGTGAGTATGTGCATGCTGCTTGGCCATGTATGCAATAGCTGATCAGCCAGCATATATGGACCTGACTGCAGCCCAGGAAAGGGTCTTAGAGCATATAAAGAGGGAAGAGTGAGGCTCATTACAGCCATTTTATTTTAGGAGGAGGAGAGAGAAGGGAGGTGAGTATGAAGCAGTGGTCAGAGACCCTCAGGAAATCAAGAGTCATTAGTTCTACTGCTCACAAAGCAATTTGTTTCAAAAAGGCCTGAAATTATATAAAATAAGACCTCTTCTGCATGTGAGCCTGTAAATCAAATGAGCCTGTAAATCATACAATTTGGGAGGAAGCTGAGAGCTCAGCCTCACATTCCTGTTTAGACTTCAGCAACCACTTCTGCTTTTAGCACTCCGAGCACCAGTGGAAACCACAGATACTGATTTCTTTCCCATACTCAAATGTCACCTAAAGCCCTTGTTTCTCCTGAATAAATCTTTTAAGCACTTGCTTCATTTCTGTTCCTACCTGCTTCCTTTCCAATTTACTACAGCTTGACAAGAGCACTGCTCCATTCTCTTCTTTCGTATCCTTCATGCTTCCCCTCCAATGGATGACCTCAAATTTGGTACAGGCAGTACACAAACTATTCAGTGAATTGTGTCTGAAAATGATGAGTATTTTGGTGCAAACAAAAGCTGGTTCTTCCTGCCCATCCCTTCTAAGGGAAAAGAGACCTTGGGTCTCCTCACTGCTTTTGCTGATCTGCAGAGGGGACTGGGTGGGATGGGAGCCACAGGGTGGAACAGTAGCCATGAGACACCCTATGAGCCATGGCTGTAGTCCATGGTCAGAAAAGGCTCTTTATCTTCCTGTTCTGAGGTGTTTTATCAGCATCTGGTTGCACGTGCAGGATGCAAGCGGAGCTGTGTGGCTGCTCGTAGGGGACTGTGTCTGTGTCGGAAGCACACGCTGTCTTTGGCAGGGGAGCTTTCATCTGACAGAAACCGCCTCTATTCCTACCATTTGTGGTCTTCCCCAGTAAGAGAAATTATCACTGCCATGGGCAGGTCTTGGGTTTCTCCAGGTGGGAAACCGGAGGTTTTGGGCAGCTGGGGATTTTCCTGGTGTGGGAAATCCCTGGGTGGCAATAATCCAGTGTATTGGGCTGTGTGCCATCCCTGCTGCAGACACCCAGGAACATTACTGGGAGTTGCACCCAGTGTGATCTGTTTGCAGATACTAAAGTCTCACCACATGTCTGGAGCGAGGTGTGATGGGAAAGGCCTGAGAAGGCTCCCAGGGAATCTGCCTGTGTTAATTCCCTTGTCATTGCATATCTCTGGGTCTGCTCCAGTCTGCACACTGGGGGAGCTGCTAGAGCTCAGCTCAGCTCCTGCAAGAGAAGCGTCTTCATAGGTTTTCCTAGCACTGATTCCACTTCCAGAACTAGTTCCTGTAGGGAATTTTCTTTCCCCAAATAGAAGAATGTAGCCATTTTGCAGGGTACTATGTGGGACCTGTAAAGGAGACCTAAAGCAGAAGCCAGAGCTGCCTTGCTGGAAGGGAGCGCTAGAAGGTCCCATCTTCTCTCCTCATCAGACACAGGAGCAGGGGAGGTGCTGGTGAATCTTTACCGACATGGAGCAGCCTCATGCAGAGTGGAGTGGCCCTTACATTGCTGTGAGTGATGTTAGGATCTTGCTTTATTCTTGGGTAATTACAGAATTTGGGGAAGTGGTGGCAGGGGAGAATGATCAAAAAGCTGGCAGAAATTGTGTAATTGGTGTATCAAAGGTCTTTTTACTCTTCTCCAGTCACATTTTAACAGTACCCATTTTATTCTACATGTCAGTAAACAACAAAATTCTTACTGATAAAACTTGCCTTGAGCAACAAGACACATGTGAACAATAAAGCACTAAGAGCCACATTTTCAGAAGTGTGTGTGCAGAAATGTCTATTGTACAATGTATAAGCAGCATGTGGTCTGGATGTGGCAAGCAGCAACGGGAGAGGAAAAGGGGAACAGATGGAACCTGTACTTGAGTGACAAGAGCGGACGTAGGCTCAGATCAAATTTTGTACTGTGCAGAGGCTGAGCTTTTGAAAAGCCTTAAATAACAACCACATTTTAAGGAGGACTGCTCTAATGGGGCATGCAGATAAGCACACCAAATGGTGCAACTGCAGAGCACACAGCACTGCAGACAGTGATATATACAGAGCGTATGAAAAGTTTGCTCTGACACGCCAGCCATGCGTACAATCAAAGGTGTGCACATTTTAGAAACATCAGCCTCCCTGAAACCTCAATGACTTAGCAATAAAACATCAGGAAATGATAAGTCAGGGTCAGAAAGGTTTGAGAATTCCACACAGCTGAAATAAAGACTGAGCAAGAGGAATTAGCATCAAGAAATCAGATTCAGATGTTTAAAGCTGGTTGTCTGAACCAAGTTAATATAATGCACCATGTGTCACTTCAAAACGCTCGGATCGTGCAGCTGGGAAGCCCTTCCCATGATTGTGAAATGCAGCACTTCACTGTATCTGAGAAGTCTGGGATGGACATGTCTGCCTGGACATGAGCAGGCTATAAATGATGAATTGGGATTACAGCCTTTGAATATCCCAGTCGAGTTTTACCAGTTCCCCAAACCACTAGCACAGAAAACAAGCCCTGCAGCAAGGCCATATGAAGATTCTACCTTCACATGTTCTGGACTTGCTTTCTGTCTCCATTCATCTCCCCATGGACTGAAAATGCTCACACTCTTTTTTTCCAACTGCGAAGCACTGATGATCCCACCCCTTGCTCTCTAACTTCCACCCTATTTAAAAGAATCCCTATTCAGCTACCCAGTCTTTTCAAGGAAAATTATCCTCTCTGTCCATTCTACCAAGTCTAGAGTTCATGGCTCTAGAAAATAATGGTTTTAATCCATCAGTACTATGGGACAATCATGTTTTCACTCATCCTCACACTTGCATAGAAGGAAGCCCTTATCTGTATGAATGCAGACCAGCACAACAACCACCTATGTGGGACACTGTAAGTTTGAAAAACTTGCTCAATTTCACTGCTAGTTTTTTTTAGTCTCAGTTGGATTTATATCAACTTACAGATACACATGTATTGTGTATGCTCCTTCAGCCTAGCAAAGTAATCCAAGAATCTAGCACTGCTCACCTGAAATCCACACCTTGCAGGAAATGAGAATTCCATAGGTATGAGGGTTTTGCAGAATGGCAACTTGTTTGTTTTGTGGATTTGTGAAATTATATAGCTGGTGGGAGTGGCTCTTTCCTAGAAAAAGGTCACACATTCATCAGTCCTTGGGTGAGAAACTGATTAACTGGAGATCAGAATAAATTCTGTACTCTTCCATGCACTGTTTGTGGTGACCAGTTCTGGATTGGGGTGATGGTGTACACACCATCACCCCAATATTTGGGGTGAAATATTTGACAATACAGGTATTAGGCTCTCATATCATAGATATTTTCTCCTGTTCTATTCACATGCATTTTCATAGCAGCTGGGCATGCACTATACAGCTATGGGCTAACTCTCTGGTACAATTCTAGTGAAGCCAAAGACAAATGTGACACTGTGATTTATGTTGTGAACAAAACAGACCAGGGGGTGTTCTCTTCCCCATCAGCAAGTGGCACAGCAGAGCTTTTATACATGGCAAGCTCCTCTCCCACAGCCACCTCCAAACAAAACAGGGGGGTCAGCCTAAGGAACAGCATCTCAGAGAGGGCTCACAGGCAACAGTCAGAGCTGTGTCAAGGGATGCTGGAACCTGGGCCCTCTCCTGTGGCAGATACAACCAAGACAAAGCCATTTCTTTCATCTCCAGCACTTGCTGATTTCAGAAGACTCTGTATAAAATTCAGCATCTTCTGTCACTTGAAGCTGAAGTGCACAGCCTGAGTTTTACACCCAGGCTATGGGAAGTTGGTTGGGGTTTGCTCTGTTGCTGACAGCTTGAAATTTCCATTTGCAGCTCCTTCCTGTTTCCTTTTCAGACATGCATCATACAAACCCAGAGAGGCTGCACAAATGTACCAAAACGGTGAGAAGAGAGGACATTCCTTACCACAATGAAGTTTTTAGTATGCCTACTCAACACTGAAGCAGCAGAAGCAGACCTGGGCAGGCACGTCCCATACCCACATCCTCCAGATACATACCTTGGAGCTGATGGCTACCTGAAGTACATGTCCATAGCTCCCATCCCACCTGGGATGCCACATGGCATACTCAGGCATCAGAACTTAAGGACTGGGAAGTATGCTGGGGCTTTTTTTTTTTTTTTTTTTTAATTTAAAACTTGCAGCACTGCTGCTGCCTCATAGAGAGTTGGGTCATTCACTGCTAGTTGTGAAAGGGATAGTGTGCATGCTGGGGAGGCATACATCCCATGTGTCCCCAGCATGGGATGGGACCTCTAGGAGAGATCACTTGGATATATATATATATACCAGACACATCCCTCATTTCATGTGTAGGCCACATGGGAAGGCAGGACTTGCTGCCTGGAGCCCATACCTGCCCACAAGCCCTCCAGTCCTGAGATCCCCTGGCCACATGGCACTTCACTGTGTCTGGGGATCTCCTAGCCATGCAGCACCTCACCATGCCGGGCAGGGAGAGCTGATGGAGTCCATGGCACTGCCCCACCTTGCCGCAGCTATGCACAACAGCTTGTGCTGTCTCCAGTGTCACTTTGTTTCATCCCATCAGCACAAAGAGTGAGTGGTGCCAGCCACATTGTGAGGAGCAGATGATGTATCTAAAACAAGGGAGGAATTTTAGCCCCCTTTGCTCTCCCTTTGCCCCACCCATATTGCACCTGCCATTAGAATGACCAAAATTACACAGTGACATCATTCATCACCCATAGAAAAGCACAAACCATGCAAATTCCTTGTGGAAATTTCCTGAGGAAACAGGATTTCTAGGCTCTCAATGCCTAGAAAAACTCCTTGATCAGTTACTTCTCTCCCAGACATTTTATCAGGAACTGAAGCTCATTGAATCAGTGATTCACTCCCCACTCAGCACTGGCTGACTGCATTTTGCGTGCCTTGGGATAAGAATCATGTTATTCTTTGCTCGGGTCCAGGACACCTCTGATATGTGCTAGAATATCTCTGGCTTGTTACAATTAAGATTATTCCAAATTTCATGGGAGAGGCATTTTCATGCACCGCCTTTTTTATAGGGGACTTCAGCAGGGTCCACCCAAACCACCAGATCAACAAGAAAAAGAAATAAAAAAACACCTTAGTATGGTGCTTTCCTTGCCTATGTTTGTATAAAGCTTGTTTACAGCCAGCAGGCCAGGATAAAAAGGTCATTTATAGTATGTGCTGTGGCACTGCTCGCCTGAATTTTAGGAGTCAGCAACTTCAATAAACTCTTGACGCAGCTTGCAGACACAGTTAAGAATGTCTTTTCCGCCTACTGCAGGAAGCTGGTCAGTGTATCAAAGATCAAAGTTGCTCACACCAAAGCAAGAAGGTTACATACAAGCAAAAAAGTAACTACAAATGCTCAGGTTTGGATGCAGGATTTGCATGTATTGGTCTCTAAATTTGACCATAAAAGACTTGAAGTAATTAAAAAAACCCCAAACACTTGCTGCAGCACCACCCAGATTACTCACAGGCTAATCCTCCTGTTGTAGGATTAGATGTTATCAAGATGTTTGATATGACTTTGAGGAGATAAGTTTATTGAAAACTGTATTAGAGACTTATTTAGAGAATGTAATGACCTTAAGTTGCTGTGCTTCAAAAGGGCTAACAAAAGAGTATGTGACCTGAAATGGGCATATATTGCAGGGAAGTCACTTCCCTCTGCTACACATACAGCATCTGCAGAACAGGCAAATATTTATCAGGAACTGCCACTCATTGAATCAGTTAATTGTTTAAAAAAAAACAAAACACGTAAGATTTTTTTTTTTTATATATATCTCAAAAAATCAGAAAGGTAGTCAGGACCTTTTCAGAAGTTGTTCCTGAAATAAGTGTCCCTGGGATAAAACACAGCTAGGAATGACTGTTAAGGAACTTTTGGTCAGCTCTAGCAGTTTTGATGCAAACCTGACTGCTGCTGCAGTCACTGCTGCAGGACTGCACTGGGAGGAAAGACTGGCAGGGGAATTCAAGCTAGCATGTCTCCCCTCTCTCCCTCTCTCTTCTCTGCTCCACTACAGAATAAGAAATCAGAGAAAAGACAAGCCTGATTTTTAATTTTTATTGGTGGCTCTAGTGGGCTCTTGCACACAAACAGGATTCAGGATCATTTTGGGTTGATTTCCTTTCAATTCTGCATCCCTGCTCTGTTCTGGTTTACTATTCTGCAGCTCCCTGTACAAACAGGATCTTTCCTCAACAATGTTCTGCCACATCATCTTCCTTCCTTTGTATACAGGCTGCTCCTGCCTGTTACATACCGTGTGGCTTCCTAAGGCACCTCATTTCTCAATGCTAGTGAAAACAGGAACCAAAAGCAAAGCAGCAATAAACGCTAAATTCTCACCACAGTTAAAAATGAAATCTTGAAAGTTTCCGATTCAAGATGACTTTTCTGTTAACGGATTATTTTTCTAGTTTAGTGCTCTGCAGTCTACGTGCAAATGAGGTGCTTGTAGTATTTATCAGATTCAAATACCTCTCCAGCAAGGTTTGCAACACTGACCCATGCTTTTCCTCCTTTTTTATTGGTGTTGAAAAGTGAACCCAGCTGAGCAGAGTACACATTGCTTCACTGTTCACCTCTTTTCTGCCATCTTTCAAGGCTTTGCTGTCTGATTTTTGCTCCGGGGAAGTTCAATAGCATGTGTACAGGGACAAGAGAAAACCACAGGCCACAGTACATACTGCACAAATGCTGTTATTATTCTGAGGCCTGAAGAAACAAGGAAGGAAGCTTGAGGCTGGTGGTTTGGCAGGTGTGAGGCCTTTTTCACACAGACATCTGTTTCAAGTGGTAGCTCTGGGCTCGGGGATGAGCAGGGAACGTCTGTCACTGCCACCCCTTCTCTGTGTCACAGCACAAGGGGCTTTGTGCTCCCGATGAAGCGAGGTCAGCTCCTTGCTCAATCTGTGCTTCGAGATTCTGTTCTCTTGTATTTGTGGCACAGGGCTGCAGAGTGAGGTGATTCCTCCCTGCAAACTGCCTGAGACAGAGATGCTGCTGCTGCTGCTGCTGCCATGCCAGCATGCACAAAATGGATGGGGTTGGAGTACAAAATGGGTGAACAGCAACATGTGCACAAGCTCAACAATCCCAACAAGCTCCATGCGAGGACCTGATGAAAACTGTTTGGATGATACCACCTGCCCCACATCAAAGTGAACTTTTCTAATCCCACTAGATTATTTCTAGTGTTTTGGGCAATCCTACTAGTGATCCCATTACAGTTTTGAATAGACTGATTCATTTGGCAGGATGTTACAGCACACTCTCTGTGGTGCCTTGCACCATATTTGAAGGATTAATGTTTGATGGTTAATTACCAATGCAATAACATACCTGGGATTCCACTTTAGAAATAATCTAGAAAGAAACTGCAGTTTTTAGGGCTGGATTCTACTCTACTAAAGGGAGTAGGGAGGAAAAAAAGGAGTTCGCATAATACCCTCCCCGGCAGGGATTCTTTGGGACAAGTTAGTTTTGAGCCACATTGTTATTTTAAATGACAATAGGTTCTTTCTCCTGTAGTTCATGGCCTGCTTTAATGAACATTTAGCAACTTAATTATCTTTAAGACTGCTACTCCTCTGTTACAGATTGCTGACATTGGTCAGAGAATTCAGAAGTTGCTGGGGGAAGGGCAGATATGCAGAAAAGCAGAGACTGAGATATATGTATACAGCTGCCCTCATTTCCATAAGAAATCAAGCTGAAGCAATTTCAAGGTGAGGGACTGTGGTTAATCCCTCCCAACACACTCATTAATACATCTCATAACAAGTCTCCTTGTCCACTGACAAGGGGAGTCAATCAAGCACCACTTTAGTCTGGGCAGGAGAAAGGCTGCAGTTTCATAGGGGCTGCTGGGTTTTATGGCTTCTTCAGAGGTTTTAAGCTGTGCTGTGCTGATGTGCCTTCATTCAGAAATGAGCAAGGGGTAGGTGAAGTGGTGGGAGAACTCAGCTGCTGTCTTTGCTTCATGTTGCAAATGACAGAGTAAAATCTGCTGATGTGAACACCAGAATGGGCAAAATCCTGGCAAAATGAAAGGCTAGGTAGCATTGACATTCTTGAAAAGGGAGGCAGAATTCCTGATGTGAAGCATCCTTCTGCCATGCTTAACATGATCTCTAGGACCACCATGTGATCTGTGGTGGTCACGTGTGAGGAGCACCACTGAAGCACACGTAGAACTCTAATAAACTTCAGAGTTGCTCTGCAAGAAAAAAATTATTTTGTCCTGAGGATTAAAGGAAAAATAAGAAAAGCAAGCCACACACAAGGAAGCCTGATGTTCCAGCTTTGGTATTATAATTTTTTTCTTTTTCCTATCTGACAAATATCAGCATGACAGCAAACAGAACCCTCCTAGTTCACATGGCGGCACAGCTTAATTGTGCTGGTAAGTGGTGAATTGGCTCTTTGCTCTAGCATGCCCCTAAACAGTACCATTAACATGTGGTTATAGTCAGAGAGCACATTTGGTAGGAAATGACACCTTGTTACTTCCCAGATTATCTGCTCTCTATGGGGTAAATATTTTAAACATAGTGCCGGGTTTTAGCAGCAACATCCCTATTAAAGTGAATGGGGTCTGAGTGAGGGTAAATCCAAGCATGCAGTGCTGGGACAGTACACCTATAAATCTTCTGTGCCTTACGCTCTGTGCTTTTATTCGCTGACAAAGGACAAGTGTTTGCTGCCTTTGGAAGGTTCCTAAAGCACAAAGGGAGGGTGTGTGCTCGGCATTACTTCCTGTAGCTCTGGCTGCTGCTACAGCACGACAGCCCGAAGCAGGAAGGACACAGGGATTCCGCAGCTCCGCAGCGCAGGCTGCAGCCACGCCAACGGGAGGAATGCGGCTTTCAAGGGCCAAGGAGCTCAGTTCACTCTGGGCTGCAGTTACACGGTGGTAAAGTTAGTTTTGAAACAGCATCTACCTTTAAGCCAGGAAGTATTTTAGGCAACAGATACCTTACAGGCATCTTCAAACTTACTGAGTATGTATTAAGCAATTTTTGTGTAAATTTTGTCTTCTGCTCATATCAATCCCATCACAGTAGTGATAATAAGTGCCCCAGTTTATGTAACAGCAAAGGCTGGGAAAGGCTCTTTCCTTAGGGTAGCTACCTTAAAACAAATAACTGGAGTTTGAAAAAAAGAGCCTGCTCTCTCCAGTAGACATCGTTTCATGGTTTAATACAATAAATGTAGCCTACATGTGCACGGTATGTCTGGCAGTGTTCTTTGTTCACTAGATGGCGTGTGGTGGTGCCTGGCAGGGGGGAGAGAAGGGAGAAGAATTAATTCAGCGTGTAACTGGGTGCACTGCACTCCTGCCTCTGATGTGCCTTTAACAATGTGCATCTATGAGTTAATGTTTCAAGAGTGAGAACTGAATTTCCAGCTGAAACTTTTGCCAGAAGAGTGCCCTTAAGTCAGCAGTGGGGCAAGACCGGTGGAAAAGATGTTTGTTAGACCAACAAATTTCCTAGGCAAAACATGCTTCCAGAGACATAAGTTCTTCAAATCTAAAACAGGCCTGAAGAAGAGCTTATGTGTCTGCTTTCTGCAACATGGTCAGCTGGTAGACCTAATCTCTTTCTATAAATTCTGTCATGCTTATAGCCTCACACCATCACTGCTGCTGCACTACTGTAAAAACATCCAAAACTTTGTGTGGCTCTTCAAAAGGCAAGCCATAAGGTTAATTTGTGCTCTCACTTTCCCTGGTGTATACCCTGGCATAGCTGTCCTCTTTTGTTCTTCTATTAACTATTTATGCCTCCCACTTTGCAAAAGAACAAGACCCAGCTCTGCCCTGAGGCACTTCCTCTAGTGGGATGACACAAAATTACCCTCGAAGGGCACTCACAGTGCACGTGCAGTGAGAATCTGCAGTTTTCTTTCTTGGGAAAATAGCCACTAAATCTTCCAGGCCTCAGACATGAATCACGGAAGTGGCTGGATCCATTAGGGACGTTCCAGGCTCCCTAACACAAACACTGAGAGCGAAGCTCTCCACAGAGAGGTTTGTTGGTGAGCATGCTCGCTCTCCCGGCAGCACAGGGGCTGTGCGGTTTCACAACTGGCCTAAGCTGACCTACAGCTGCGCCCCAGCCAAAAGGCAGCTCTCCCCCTCTGCTGACTCTTGTGCTCGTTTAGTTGTAGGGTCTGTGGTGCCAGGGGCTGATTGGTCTCAGTGCAATCCTCCCCTCCCTTTTTTTTTCTCTTTTGGTAGGGTTAATTTTCACTTGGCTCAGTTTGCTGAATTGGCCGACTGCTTGGGTGGACACTGGAGCTGGCACAAGGAGATGGCCAGGGGTGCCGAGCTGGAAAGTGCAAGTCTGGCCTTTGTGCCATGGGTGTGGGCTGAGCTTCCAGGAGTCAGAGGGCTGTGCACCACAGCTTCTGCAGTGCCCACAAACTGCCACAAATGCCCGTGGGAGGATGGGATGGATGCAAACACTCCTCTGCTCCTCTGAACACAGAGAAAAGGGGTTTAAAAACCATCTGTTGAAGAATGGTGCCATGAGGAAAACACATCTGATATATGTGCAAGTGTGGGGTTTTCCTGTGGTATTTAGGCCTGAGGTGTTTACAGTTTTACCATTCAGCTATGCACCCAAGCTGCAAATGTGTTCAGTGCAACCCATGCACTAGATTTAACACCTGCTGCACTATGGCTATAGCTACAACAGCAGCTCACATCCTTACATCAGGCACATCATGGTCAACACTCTCCCCAAAGAACAAAATTATGTCCAAAATCAAGTGTCTTTCTTTGTTGTTTATGGCATGTTGCTGATGGGAGAGTGTATTTGGTAGGTGCCTGGCCTGGGGGAGAGTGTCTGGTGAAGGGCGACTGCTGCAGCTGTCTGGGGAACTGTGCAGAAAGGGACCTAGTGCTCACACTGACTAGGCAAAACAGGGGCAAACGCTGGCAACCAACTGAACTAGAGGCCCCTCAGCATACCCTGAAGAGAGAACTCATTTTTCCCTTGCCTGTCAGGTTTGTGTGGCCCCTGTAAGATGAAGCTACCGAGTAAGGCAAGTTCTGCCAGGGTTAAGCCACTGCAGCCTGTCCATTAACCTTCCCCTGAAGCAAAAGAGGTTTAAGATGTTAATGGGAGAGGAAAACCAGGGTCATTGGATGGCTTATAATCTGTTCTGTAGGAGAAGCAAGTTGCTAGCCAGCTTTCTTATGTATTTCCATGAAATGCTCCTCCTGTTTTAGATCAGCTCATTCAGCTACCTCAGCCTCAAAGTGCAGTTGTCTTAGCTAACTCATTTGGTTCACATTTCCCCATGCCACCACTCCAATCTAATAAGTTGAAACATCTGGATGAACCCAGGAAAAAAAACCTGCAAGATATGTCCTTATTTTATTCCAAATAGTCTATACTTTGAAAATTACTGTACATGCAACATTTCTCTGCACATAGCCAGCAGTATCCTCTCAGCTCAGGCTCCTGGTTCAGGGTCCCACTCTGTTATTCCATCACCCCATCCCGATAGTCTCCCAGGGTTTAAACCTGTCTTACTGTCAGTATATTGTGTTTGAATTACAGAATTGTTCATATATGTCTCTCCCTCTAGTAAACTTACAGCAAAGAGTAAAGATTCCCGTAAGAAAGAACTGTTTGGGCTATAGAGAAATGCTGCCAACTACTGTAACAGGAAAACATTACAGCTCCCTTTTGCCCCAAAAATAACATTTTCTTGCTGTGGGTAAATAGCTATTTCAGTTCTTCTGGGAGCAGTAATCCTGGCCCTCTCTTTCTCCAAAGGCAGCATGCAGTCCTCCATCCCATAGAGAAGCTCATTTTCACAAGGCATGTCCAGACAGCATCGGCATCTGCCTAGGAGTGGGGGACAGTAGAGGATGAGAACAATGGCAGAGAGGGATGCTTCAAGGGAAGTGGCTCATGCACACGACAGAAGCTAAAAAGCATTCCTCACCAGAATGGCACTCAAAGCGCTTCATCTGCCTGAGAAGGGCTCTCCCTTGGTTTCTTCCCCCTCTACTCCATACCCTGGAACCTATAATTCTGAAAGTGAGTCAATGTCTACAGAGGCACCGATGGCTGTGTTTCATGCAATGCCATCTCAATTCTGCACCTTGAGGCAAGTCCCCTTGCCTCTGCCATGTTCCTGCCCAGGTTCAATGCATCTGCTGCTCAGGAAGGTCACAGGGCCATGAACTGTGTGTTCAGAGCATCTAGTGAACAGTTCACTGTGATTAGTGGGGATTTCCAAGTACAAAATAAAATAACTGTAAACCAAGTAATGACATTTGTCAAACTCAGCTATACCACAAAGAGCAGACAAACAGATACCAAAATCCACCTGTTAGTCTGGTTTTAGTTTGTAGGAGTTTTTCCCCAAGGACCTCTTTCCTTACC
This sequence comes from Hypocryptadius cinnamomeus, assembly GCA_013400635.1. Classification (NCBI taxonomy): domain Eukaryota; kingdom Metazoa; phylum Chordata; class Aves; order Passeriformes; family Zosteropidae; genus Hypocryptadius; species Hypocryptadius cinnamomeus. The sequence goes on along the minus strand of VYZP01042004.1, from coordinate 3,492 downwards.
AAAATGCACAGGTCTTTCTATTCCTCATATTATCAAGTTGTCAACTTGTAGTAATTTCCAAGCAGCTACTCAGGTTCCATTAGTATTGGTCTAATTGAAGATGAACACTGGCCTTATTGGGCTTTACTCTGCTTCCTGCCCCACTGTTCATCAGTGAAGGGTTGGCTGAGATAACACCTGAGAAACAATGCTGGTGCTTAGAGCAAAAAATCAGGACAAGTGAATCCGATCCTAGCTCTGCCAAGAAACAAATCCATGTCCCTTTTGTTTTAACTTTTCCTATCTGTAATGGGAGTAATACTGATATCTCTTACAGCAGGGGCACAACTGCTTGTTTGTAGAACACTTTGAGATAGTGCAGCTTGGTGAGATCTCAACAAGGGTACAAAGTGCTACTGGTGCTTCTTAGGTGTCTGAAGTGTGTCTTAAACTTGAACTGACACTTTGTACATCTGATCCCCTTTCACATCTCTACTATAAAACAAGCTATGATTTGAGTGAAATGTTTATTAAATATGTAACTTTAAAATTAAAAGACTTGTAAGAGTCTGCTTGTTTTTTAATCACTACATATTGCAGATTTGAGCTAACCTGAGAAAAGCAAATATATGGCCACAAGAAGAGTTCATTGAGGATGCTCCAACCCTTCTATAGGTATGCATCATGTTAATGCAATGTAGCCCAGATCTTTAGGGTTTCTGAAGGCCAAGAAGCTGTGTAAGGTCTTTTGATCCTGACAACAGCATGAACAAGTGGGTTACGTAACTGACAAAGCTAGTCACATATTGGTAGGCATAAAAGCATTTATTTTCTTGTCACCTAGCAATATGACAACGGATTGTACCTGCTTCTTGCAAGCCTCACTGCAATATGTGCTTTGTCTGTGGATGCTCATCCAGCAACAAAGGATATACTGCAGAAGGGCACATGGCTCTGGATTCCTACCATAAGGCCCTGACTCTGGGGCTGCAGATTGTCCTGTCAGCAACAAACTCATTTACAGTATACCCACCCCCCTTCATAGCCCAGGCTGTGCTCTCCCATGTTTTGCTGAACCTGACCTCTCCATCATGCCCCTTCTCCTCTGCACCACTTCAGCAAAGTGACAGGATTTCCACACAAAGCAGCTCAGGCCTGGGATGGGTGCATTTGCACTGTCTCCTCTTCAGCATCGTGGGGTGCCATGCAGTGTGCACTGATCCTTATCACTGATACGGCAGTGACCACGGAGCACTTCCATACAGGTCCTGAACATGAGGTCCTGGGTATAGGGTCCAATTCCCCCTCTCCTGCAGATGTGACTGCATTTATCCTAGGTCTTCTGGATATATAAAAAGTGTGTATCGTGCTCTGAGCAGACAATGGTGAGGCAGGAAATGCCTTAAGTATATACCTGGCCTTACACCATGCCATAGCAGAGCCACAGCTGTCTACAGCACACTGAGATCTGCATGTCCTCTGCTCATCCAGAGCTGCCCACACTGTCTCTGCACATTACAGCTCAGCCTCTCCAGGGAACGCTGTGTTTGCTGTTACATTTGCACACCAGGCAGCACTTTGCTTCCTGGTTTATGAATGGTGTGTCCAGAAATTGGCTGTTATGCTTCTTCAGAGAAGAGAATGCTGTCCTTTTCCCTGCTGTTTATCATAACCCTAATTTCTGACAAACAAAAGAGATGAATTCTGGGCAATTTACCAATAATCAAGTGCAGAGGGAGCAAGGTGGCTTTAAAATATATATAGCCTATGAGTAGGGCTCAACAAAGACCCCTGATACTGGGTATCACACTTGTACCAGGCCCTTAGACTGATGATTAGTGATAACAGCAGCAAACACTGTCTGCCCTGCAAATTGCAGCCAGAGATAATAAAACTTCCAAACTAGCAACACAACAACAGCATGAGAAGCCTATGATATTAAATACATGAAAGGGATGCCTTGGGACTATGAGAAGAAATTACCTTCAGCACTGAATGGGTAATCCTCAGGAGACTATTTAAAACTCATTGACTCGTTATGCCTACGCACAGCTTTGTCAGTCAACAGAGATGTCAAAAGTTTGTGCAGGTGAAGTTTACTCAGGTACAGAAGAGCAGAGCAAGACTTTCCTTTTTGATCAGTCGCCTGGATCTGCCCTTGGGGCGGAAATCCTTCAGTCATCTCTCAGGGTTTCGTTTGTCATTTGATGGGTTTGCCTCTGGTATATGAAATCATGAGCTGAGCTGTATGGCTGAGGCAGGGTGGTAATACCAGATGCAGGTCGGATGTGTGTGGCAGGGTTCATTTCACATCAGAGACACAACACACAGCATGCTCCCTCTACCTGCAGTGCAGCCCAGGACCCAGGTGGAGAACTTGAGTGATCTGTTCCTCAGCTGCCTTACACACACAGAGCTCAGGAGTGTGAACTGCACTGCCCTGTGGATGCCTGGGAGACTGGGCTGCTGTTACTCTGCATATAAAGTATCATGGCCCTTCCTCACACTGCATTGCTTCCTTCCCTCCACCAGCCTTCTTCATTTCCATTCTATGGTGACCCCTATCTCTTCCTCTTTACTGATAGCCATTCCTCAGCCCCCAGATCTGGCTGGAGGGGTGATATAAGACAGGGCTGTCAGCATAATGCAGAGGAATGGCAGCAAGAGAAGAGCCTACAATAAGGTAAACACTCTGCACCCTCTAGTTCCTGTTGGGACATAAATGAAACTGTTCCAGCTAATTCATCTTAGTCCTAGATACATGTTGCATGAAGGCAGGGCCTGAAAACAGCAGAGAAACCTCTAATACACAGTCTGCACGGGGGTGATGCCAGTTACGTGGGTAGAGTTCATTGAACAACTGTAGATGTTTAAGCAGTAGGTGTCCATTTGGGACTCAGTCACCTTAGGATGCCGTTTTAAGTGAGAAAAATAGACACTTTTGGCATAAGATAGAAATTTACACTCAGCTGAACTCAATTGTGCCTCGTGAGCTCCTGCTGCTCCCCGCTGTTAATACATGGAATCAGGCATAGCCAGCTCCCAGGAGAACACCTGACACACACCAAACGACGAGCGAGATAAATCCCATTTTGCACGGCTGCATTCTGACACAGGGATGCTACACGTTCTGGGGCTGCAGAAAGGGGCTTTGTAGGGTGCCTGGTGCAGCACGCTCTGGCACATAACCCCAGAGGCCAGGGAGCCAGATTCAGAGGAACAGAGACACAGTGACAGACACAGCAAAACCCTTCGGGAACGTGGCTGCTGAAGCAACCATGACTTCATTAGACTTGCTCAAGATGCCCTCTACCCTAGACCTTTCACCTCATTTAATGGTTTCTTGGCCTCAATCCCTTATAATTCTGAAATGAAAAAAAAATCTCTTTTGACTCCTGTTTTCAAGCCAGGGCTGTTTGATTTGGAACGCTGCATTGAAGTCTGTGTTACTGATTGATTTCAGGTTTATTATATTTTCCCCTTTGAAAAATGCTACAGTAAAAAAATCCCCAC
>VYZP01042003.1:0-33055 GCA_013400635.1 Hypocryptadius cinnamomeus | reverse complement strand
TCTGGACAAGAATTTGCAAGAAACAATCTCATGGGAGATCACATTTTTTGTTACTATTTCAAACTTTTCCAGGTCAGTATATTTTTAATGGCTACTGGCACAGAAATAGAAATCACACAGCAAGAATTTAGGGCAACAGAGCTGCTGGAAATTGGCCAGTCTGGTACTTGAAGCCACAAAGCAAGCAGCAGCAATTAAAATCTTTACTTGGTTTTTACAAACATTGTATTCAATTATATGCTGTGAAACCCCTTAAGACTCTGCTGGCTGTTTGAGAGGCAGTGGGATCCCATAAATCTTGATCTAATCTGCCAGAATATGTAGCCCACAATGATCAAAGAATTCCACATCAGATGCACACCCTGTGAACCACAGCTGAAAATATCTGTGCATTAGCACCAAGATACTGAACTCCAGGGAGGCACCCGAAGGGGCTCCCCTCTGCAGCTGAGTGTTCCCTCACCCTGTCTGTGACAGTCTGAAGGAACAGATTGTGTAGCCCCAGAGTTTTTACAGAATTGCTCAGCTGATTTGGTACAATATTGGCAACTAGATGTACAATCTAAAAAAAGTATGCATTAATGACACCTTCCTTTTCTAAAACTAGGAATATGCCAGCTTGCAAGTGAGTGAGCCAAAAATCAGAGATGGGATGGAGAAGGTGCAGCAGCCTGATGATGACCTTTTCCCATGCACTTGCCACCGAAAAAAGGTACAGCCCATGCAGAGTTAAATGCAAAGTGCTGAGTGTCTTCAGAGTTAAATGTAAAGTGCTGAGTGTCTTCAGAGTTAAATGTAAAGTGCTGAGTGTCTTCAGCTCCTGCTCAGCCCCACTGGAGCAGGGCTGCTCAGTGCTCCACAGTATCAGTTATCAGGCCAGGCCATTAACACCTATCGAACTTAGAAACACTTCTTGATGTATTTGCAGGACTAGACAGTGAAAAATAGGCTTCCAGTTAACTGAAACATGTTTCTTCTTTTTTGACTGCAGGCCAAAGATGAACTCTGACAGAAGTAAATAATTTTTTTCAGTATTTAACTAACTTCAGACTGTCTTCTTAAAGAAAGAAGAAAAATCTGGGTTAGTATGCCCGTGCATAATGTCAGTGGATATTTCAAAGTTTACCATTTCATGATCTACATATGGAAGAAAACAGAGCACCCCTGATTTCCTTTTTATCATGCAGTGGTGGCAGAGCCTTATTCAAACACATTTTTATAATTTTTTAAAATAAAAAACATGTTTGTATCAGTCATGTGTTCCTGTCCTGTGTTACCTTGGAAATGCAGGTACTTTTTACTCATGCTTCTATATAGTAAGTCTTTTCACAAACATGCAAGTGGTCTGCAAAGAAGGGCACATGAGAGTTGTACATCTTCCCCCCTACTCACTCACTCACTCACTCACTCCATCCATCCATCCATCTGTCCATCCGCCTGTTTTTTCAGACCATAACTTTGCCCTTCTGAGAGAATCTCAAAGGCAATGCTGTGGGTTTCATAATAAATCTTGTTAACCTGAAGGAAAACCACAATTCCAATATTGCTGTAGGCTTGGTTATACCAACAGGTTACTCACAGCCCATAATGAGAAAGGCTGCAGCCACCAGTACACACAAAGTGTTTCATCCACTCTCCAGTGTCAGAGCTCAGACAGGGGCCTGATTTCCTCCTGGCACAATGGATGCAGAAGTGGTTCCTGGTCGAGTTCCTCCATCACTAAACACAATTTGTGTATCAGTTTTTATTTATCAGAGGGCCTCTGTGATCAGTCCTTTACACAAAGGACATTGGTGAAGCGGATTTCTCAGAACTGAACGATGTTCTTTGCTCCACATGCCCAGCTGTGTCTGCATTACCTCCTCCTCCCCACACAGGCAGAATCTGGCTCCCTAAGGTGACAGACACTGTGACCAACCAGAGATTCCTCTCCCTGCCTCACAGGTTTGGAAGCACCTGGGAAGGCCAGCACACAGCACCAGTAGTACAAAGGCAAAGTAGTACACCAGGCTCACCAGCCTCAGGGGATGTGCTGGCAGAACCCTAAAATCAGTTGGTTTTAACTGCAAGTAATGTTTCTAGAAGAGAACAAAAATAGAATTTCTTTAAAACAAAGCAAAAAAAACACTAGGAGAACTTGAAATTTATTTTCATCAACTCTGCAAAGAAGAAAAACACTCAAAAATGCATAATATTGCCCTTAATTTGAAATCAGATTGAACTTCAAAAAAAAAAAGAGTATCTTCCTAACAATGCCTTAACTTTTAAAAAGAATGTTTTATTTGAGTTATCCTAAACTGTCAACTTAATTTGTACCTCCACAACCAACAGTAGCACCCTGAAATAAATACTAGTTCTGGGCAATAAAAAAAATAAACCAAACTTTCATTTTCTTTGACAGGCAAAAAATATTGCAAAATCTGGACAAGAATTTGCAAGAAACAATCTCAGCATCAGTAACATACTCAGAAATTGAGGAACCCTAAACATACGCTGTCAAAGTACACTTTTTCCAGTATATTACTTCAAATATTAGACAAAAGTATTAGTTAATCCTCTGCATTCCCAAGTACTGTATATGGATATTTGCATAGAAACACAGAGAACAATGCTGCCATGATGTATTTTCTGTCCTTCAGGGAGTTCTTTATTGTTTTGTACTTTTTGTCATTCACACAAAGCTTTATTTGCATTTACACTTAGACCTCTGAAAACATCACTTTTAAAAAAATATGCCTCTAAAAAATAACAAACCCCTTATTTGCCACATTTAGAAAAAAACTAAATGAAGATACTGCTTGAACACTGCAAATTATTTGTGCTGCAGCTGAACATTCTCTCTAAGCCAAGAAAAAACTTGTGCATTTACTTCTTCCATGACATCATCCGCTGTTCGTCCTTTGACTGCCATCCCATGGTTTGCTTTATCAATCCAATGGATTTTTTTAGGGACTTTCATTTTGCTCACCACACCTTCTAGCAACTGCTATGGAGAAAACAAGAATGTAAATATTAGAGAATTGGATGCTACAAACTCTGTGACTCCTAGATGTCTCTTGCTTTGCCTGTGTAATGCAAAATAGGCAGTTCCTAAAAAGCAGATGGATCTGTGTGCACACGAGAAACACCTTACTAGGAAAATGGGATGGATTCTCTATTCAGGATATGAATACTGCAATCTGCTCAAAGCTTCACCCTCACTCAAACAGAGAAGAGCAGACAATTAGAACTTCAAAGGAGTCCATTTTTACTGTCAGAGGGTAGTGCTGGCAATAAAATAATTGAAGAATTGAAGTCAGATTTGTCTGCAGAGGCTGAGTAGCAATGTAATTCCTTAGGGACTAGCTTTGACACTGTTGGAATTTCTCAGCAAACAGGTCTATGAACCAGCTCACAAAGTCAAGGATTCCCCCATCAAGAGGGTATTCCAAGGATCTGCTGGTCACTAGCCTGACTTATTTTGGCAACAAATCCTCACAAAAGCATTATGACTCCTTAGAAACTGTCCAGTCATGGAAAATGCCAATTGCACATAGCCCCAAATTCACACTGACCTGTTCAAGAACAACAGATACCTGTGTGCAAAGAAACACAGCAGAAAAGCACTGTTTCCCTCCCTCTGTACACCTGCTCTTCATCTCTACAAAAATAGCACCTTCTACCACAGAAGCCTGACTTGGGGGTAGAACTGCTTTGCTAGAAGAATTTGCCATGAAAATGTGGCCAATGTGACATTGGTGGCATCACACAGGTTTTGTAACTTGAAATGGTTAAAACAAAATAGCAAATAACTCACTCCTTCCACAGACCACTTTTAATTTATGCAATCCTATCGAAACCATTTAAATCAGGGGTGTTTCAGTGGCCCAAAGATGAGCTTGCTAAAGTGGAAAGATCAAGCATGGTCCATTAAGTTTTAAGCAGCAAAAGGAAGCACTGCCAGGCTTCCTCGTGTCTGAATAAGTTTTCTACCCAAGGCTTCCTTCAGAAGACACCTATTTAGGCAAGGCTGTTAATCAGGTGAAATATAGGCATCACTGAGGCTCACTGCTGCTCTTGCAGACTGCCCTTTCATAGCAGGATTTACAAGGGTACTCACTTTTTCACACATCTCATCTGCTGATCCTGAGACAAACAGCACTGGACACGTGATCAGTAATAAATCCTCATCCCGGAGCTTGGACTGCAGTTTTGGTCGATGCAATGGGTAAGATAAACACACGAGACCTTGAATGAAGCCATCATCATCATCATCACCCTGCCTCAGCTGACGTATCACAGAGGCAGCAGCTCGTGAGCCCATGGAACGGCCTTTCTCCCATGGAGAAATAAAGGAAAAAAGTATTATCTGCTGTCACCTCATCTACATTCTGGTTTAGTAAACCACTCCCCACACCAATCCAACTGAGTGTATTTCAGCGTCACAAAATGCTAGGGATGTTCTACTTCATGAAAAACATTAATCCTGATTTCAACATTTTCTGCTAAGATATTTGTCTAGTTGTAACATTTACATCCCCGTTTAAAAAAGAGGGGGGAAAGAAAGAAAATATAAATGGATTGGGATCCCTTGAAATACTGGAAGGAACAACACCCCATCCCAGGAAGAGAAGGACTGGTCCTACGCTCCAAAGCCTGGAAATTTGAGATAGCCATGATAGTATCCTGTATCATTATTTTCATGCAACCTCAGTTTGCTCAAGTTCAAAACAAAATTCAGTGCTTGATTTCACTTGGCTCACAAAACAAATCCAGCAAGTGTTTATGCACACCTTGAACTTCAGCCTAAAAGTAAAAGTTGAAGGGAGGGAAAAAAGTGTTTTTTGGAACATGAGGTCAGCCAGTAACAGAAGGGAATATCAAAGTATCTCCTCAAAGAGGAGGCATATGAGCTGCAATGCACTGCAATTGAGTGTTACAAATCACTAGTTCTTATAGCAGCACAGACATGGTTTCACTTAAGAGAAAACTTAGAATTTGCCCTGTCAAGATATTCCTAACCTATTCCCCTTTCCACATAACATAGCTGACTTTTTAATCTGCCACTAGGTTTTAATTACCAAAAACTGTTTTGGGAAAACTGTTTTCCATTTATCAGTAACCAGAATTCTTCAAGACCTGCAGTTAAAAAGTACGCATGGATAATCAGAAAACTCATGTCCTGTAAATTCTAAGTGACAAGGAAGTTTTCTCCTAAAATACAATCTATTGCTCTTTCTTTCCTCTTCTGCAGTAAGATCTATGGTATCATAAGGAAGGTACATTTCCTTCTCACCAAAGTGGGACAGACTTGGAATACTTTCAGATTGCTATTACTAGAGACAGTATAAGAGAGAAAATTATTGATAATAAAAACAATACCTGCAAGGAAAACACCAGAAAGTTTATAATCATCGCAAAGTTTTAAGTATTCCTAAAGAAATAAGAGAAAGAGAAGCATTACAAGTCAGGATTAAGACAGCTGGGAAGCCGGGGATCTCTTCTGTTTGTAGCTACTACACAGAAAATAGGAAGCTCTTTCAGCACTGCAGATTAAAGAACAGACACATACAAGGTGCTCTCTTGGGTTTTATCACATAAATGGTTTCATAACATTTTGCAGCAACATTAGCTCTCATTAGCTCTCAGCAAGTCTAAAATATCAGATGCCCTATAAAGTTACCAAAACGTAAGTGATTACTATGTATCAACTCAGTAATAGTACCAGACCCCATGCACACTCTTTGCCCATCAAAAGGAAAAGCAGGTTTGCAAAAATGCCCTTCATTAAGATGATGTATTTGTGATACGATCAGTTAAATCTGACAGAAAAGATAAAATTCAGCAACATTTGTTCACGTTTTAGTAGATAACTAATCAGATGCTATTTTATCAGACCATCTTAGCAGATGCCTTAAAATTACCTTTACATAGCAGCATATTAACATAAATGCACTAACAACATTATGCTGCTTCCATAAAGACTGGAGATGCCCATTGAAGACAGTAAAGTCTGACTTCAAATTAATGTACATATAATCACAATGACATCACACAAAATTCCTTTAGAACTGGATTTTGGTCCCCTATAAAAATGCCCCCTGATCAAGGCAAGCAGATCACCCATCCTAAATTCTTCCCTCAGCTTATTTCCATCCTAAATTCTTCCACTTTTTGCAAGCTATAAGTTTTCCCATGAAACACCCTTCTTTTTTGTCAGATTTTTCTTTTTCCCTGATCTCAAACCCGCACACTTGTGGCAGCTGCTCCAGCTGTTGCCCATCTAAGAACCGCTTCTGCTGTTTCTGTTCACACACAGTGCTCCATTTACCTAAACATTGGTTCTAATTTTCCCACTGTTGCTTGGCTAATCTCTGGCTGTAATTTAAGAAACCTGGAAGACAGCACCCATGGATCTAAGCTTTGGTCTAAGAATTTTTTCACTCCTTACCACAACTGCTTTGAAAGCCTTAGTCCTGTAGGCAACATTAAGGCCTTTACAAGTAAACCGCAGGCACAGAACTCCATGGGATGCAAGATAGGCTGCCAAGGACACCAAGTGAGGGAAATTCATGTCTCCTCCAGCTCCATGAGTAAGAATCACTCCATATGTTGGTTTCTTCTCTGGGACAGAAAAGATAGCATCAAGGTATTTGTTTCCAAAAGGTATTTTCACTTTAACCTAGAAATGAAACAAAACCCAATATTATTATTAAAAAAACCAAAAAACCAAAACAAAACAAACAAAAAAAAACAACCAAAAAACTCAAAAAGCCCCCCAGAAACACAAGAGGAAGTGTTCCCAGTCTACACATCTACACATTATTATGAAAAAAAAACTCAGACAATTAAGAAATAAACCAAAATTGCAAGCCTATTTCTATTTCTTCTGTTTAAGAGTACTAAATGAGTAACTGCACCTCTGGTTCAAACATTTTCCGTACAATAATGGGCAAGTCACTTTATGACTCCACACCTTATGTTCTGCATTAGAGAATGACGCTTCAAAGCATAAACTGCAATGATTCTGACCCTCTCTATATATCTGTGTCTAGCTTTTCCAGACCTAACTAGCTCCTTAGACCATAATATGTGACATTAAGACACAGCCTAGCAAACATTTTGAAATCACACAGTGGTAACCACTGAGTGAAGCAGCACCCTGCACAGAGGCGAGGACTGAACCTTCCCCAGGGACAGGGGACAGCACAGGTTCCGCCAAAGCTCCAGGGGGACACAGGGCCTCCAGCAGCACAGCCAGCTGGAGGAGCTGATCCAGACACCAAGATACCTGTTCCTATTCTGCGGAATGAACAGGGACTGGGGAACACAAGTGGCCCTGTGGCGACTTTTGAGAGCAAAAAGGACACCCGGGGCTGGGATAAACTCAGTGTCCCGAAGGCGCTCCTCGGCAGCGCCCCGCAGAGGAGCTGCACAGGCCGAGGGAGGCGCTCAGCGGCCCTGCCGAGCTGCTGCCCCCGCAGCCCCCGGAGGGGGTGGCAGAGGCCAGACAAGGAAGGGGATGGCGGAGGACCGGCGGGACAGCCAGAGGCCTGCACACCGAGACAGGCAGAGCTGCAGCCGCCACGAGCCACGGACACACCTCTCCTGAGAAGGCAGAGGCGGCAGCACACCCATCCCGCCGCCCTTGCCCAGCTCCAGGGCCTCCTCAGAGGGAAAGGGCAGCCGCCCCGGGCTGCAGGAGCCCGCTCATCCCCAGGGATGCAAGGAGCACAGCCCGGAGGCGGCCATACCTCCGCCCGCCCGCTCATCCCGCCGTGACGTCACCTGAGTGACAGCCCCCCGCACCAGTCCCACCCCGCGGCCCGGCTGCCGCGGCGCTGATTGGTCAGAGCCGGCGCGGCCCCGCCCCCCGGGGAGCGGCGAGGCAGCGGCCTGCGTGGGGCAGAGGGAGTTCTGGGTGGACACCGGTTGGGCCGTGTTAAGTGCGTAAAACACCCAGGAATAATAAAGCCCCACGTAAATTGTTTTTATTCAGCCGTGTGTACAAAATGCCACCGACTGCGAGGTGGTAATTCAGCGCAAATAAAGCAAATTGCGTAGGGGTTGCTCGGAAAGTCAGGTTTTTACTGACTTCAGGGAGTACAGAGGAGATGCTTCGGATGAGTTACAGAATCACAGAATCATTTAGGTTGGAAACGACCCCTGAGACCATCGAGCCCAACCTATGACTGAACACCACCATGTCAGCAAGACCACGGCACTAAGTGCTACATCCAGTCATTTCTTGAGCACCTTCCAGGGATGGCGACTCCACCACCTTCCTTGGGCAGTCCATTGCAATGTTTAGAAACTCTTTGCATGAAGAAATTGCTCCTGACATCCAGCCTGAACCTCCCCTGGCACTGCTTGAGGCCATTTTCTCTTGTCCTGTTGCTGGTTGCTTGGGAGAAGAGACCACCCCCACCTGGCTACAGCCTCCTTTCAGGGGGTTGTAGAGAGTGATGAGGTCACCCTGAGCCTCCTTTTCTCCCCTCCATCTCCCTCAGCTGCTCCTCATAAGACTTGTCCTCCAGACCCTTCACCAGCTCCATTTCCCTTTTCTCCTTTGCTCTTGCTCAAGCGCCTCAGTGTCTGTGCGGAAGTGAGGGCCCAGAATGGGACACAGGATTCAGGGTGTGCACTCGGCAGAGCCAAGTACAGAGGGAAAGGTTAGATGTCCAGAGTGACATCAGGCAATTTTTTTTGGCAGCTGTCAGCACACTCGATCCGTGTGACATTGACAAACAGGGGAGAGACACTCAGTGGTTGGTTTTCTAGGTGCACATCTGTCCCCGGGGCTGTGCTCTGTTGTACAGTAAATCACTGACTGTGTTCAAAACGCAGCCTTAATCTGGTGGAAGACAGCACCAACAATATACAACAGTGCTTGCAGTATTTGTATATTGAATATTTCTCAGGCCAATAAAAAAATTCCAAAATCCTTTATTGCAAGGTATTTAGCCAGAGCTCATGTTTTCTTCCAGTATCAGTGTATGAAGCTCATTCATATCAATTAAGGTGCCCTATTACTTAGCTGATTGAAGATGTCATCACCCAGCAGAACTTTGTTTTTCATATGTTCGCCTCCTGGAAAATAAGCTCATTCTGGCTTGTGCTCTGAGTGTCTCACTGTCAGCCTGCCAGCTGGACATTGTCAAACACTGGGACTGAAATATTGCAGCCCTCTGAGAAGTGAACCTGGCAGGGTAGCTCAGGTTCTGAGCTGCTGTTTCAGTGACCATCCAGCCGCCTCACAGGCCAATTCCCAGTCCAGGCATTATCGTAATAAGTGTGAAGGACAGAAGTGGAGAACCTGGGAGTTTTACAGGGAGATTTATTTGTCTGGATTTCTACCTTGCCTAAAAGATGTCAAGCTAAAGTGAGATGCAGAAGCATTAAGCTGAGTGAAAGTCAGGCACAGCTTGCGTGAGTTGTGCACCGTCTGAACCATAGACGGTGTCCAGACAGCTGCTCTTGGAGCCATAGCTCACATCTGGGGAGTCCAGCAGACTAGGGAAATGTCAGATTAATTTGTCTTGATTGGAGATCACACTATTCTAATTAGTAGTTCACACCAGTTAAGCCTTTGTAAATAAGACACTTGGCAAAAGTGGACTGAGAAGATTTGTTGTCCCAAAGTAGTTACAACCTCAACCTAGAAAACAGGCATGCAAGAAGAAGGTTAAGAAAATCTTCCTTCATATTAATTTCTGAGGTTTTTCATTACTGCTTTCATTTCTATATGTAATGGATGTTTTTGTGCACTGGTATAGTTTATATTTTTGGTGCTGTTTTGCTCCTTTCTTGGTCTGCTTTTTGCATTCTCTTTCTTTTTAATTTTTCCTCCCTCTTCAGTCCATCTGCTGTATTTGTCCTGCTGTACTCACATACTGTTTCCAGAGCAGTCCTTGAGGAACATGTATCCCATTAAATCTACCCATGTAACCCCTTCCCACTGTAAAACTACTTTCTCATCCTTTCTCCATACAGCAAGCTGCTACCAGTTTACTTCCTATTTTTCTCTGTTCATTTTCTTGGCTCCAGTCTCCTTTCAACACTTGAAACTCTTCTGTGCATAAGCACAGAAGTCTTTGAGGTAGGGTAGCTAATAGCCAGCAGAGTTGAGAACATCACAAATGCCAGGCTGGATGGGGCCCTGAGCAACGTGGTCTAGTGGAAGGTGTCCCTCCTTGTGGCAGAAGGGCTGGAACTAGGTGACCCTTAAGGTCCCTTCCAGCCCTAACTTTTCTGTGATTCTGTGATGAAGAGAGTGTGTGAGGAAGGAGAGACTCTGTCATTCTTTAAACCTCTGGTCCGTGGTAATAGGTTTGGACCAGTACATTTTTGCCACACTTTTCCTGCTGTAACTTTCTTTCTGGAAGATAATGACCCCAAGTATTGCTAGTATGTCAAAGGCAATGGAATTATAAATACATATATTAGATTACAATTCATGGGCAAATTCTTTATGATGGATAAGTTTTGGAGTTTATTGAGTTCTGCATATCTAATAAAATGCATTAATTAACATGCAAATTAATTTTTTAAAATGTGGCATCATAAAGCAATTCTCATATCAAACTATTCCAAATTAGGTCTTTCTGGGTTTAGGAGGACATTTAGATAGATTCTTGTTGATTTTCAAGTGTGCTGATTAACTATTCTGAAATCCAGTTGTATTCCTTTACAGAAGTATTGAAAATCCTTTTTTTTTTGCACACTTAAATATTAATTAATACTGTAAATTAAAGCTCCCCAGAAAACCCAATTATGAATCTTTTCTGAACTTCTGAATCAATGTTTTTAATTTAACATCTAAGAAAACACAGTTTCTTAGGAGCATGGCATCGTTTCATAACTTTAACCTTACATCACTCCTGGAAATAGAAGTTTGTTCTGGAAACGACATAGTACATAATAATCTAAGTCTGTCACCAAATATGAAAATCATTTAAGGTATGTAATTTGCCATTTCTCAATGGGAATATATGTCGAGCGTTATAATAACCTATGCACTGCTGTAAGCACCTCTGACAGATTTGATATGCCAAAGGCAGCTGGGTTTGAAGAAACAGTGGCTGTTTACCAAAGAATGACATTATCCCTGGTCTAAACTTGGGACCTGATAACTTTCAGTAGCACATCAGACAATCCCTGTTCTTTTCTTTGGATTATAAATACAGCATTTCATACCAGAGACTTAGATTAACACACAATGGGAACAACAGAGATGACCTTTTGCGTTAATCTTTTGTTGGAATGTATTTGTTCAGAGACATGTATAAAAATAATTATAAAAGTATAAAAACATATGTTGGGGGGGTCTGTATTTCAGTGTAAAATAAATAACATCTTAAGAACATTAGGATCAGAAACATTTTTTTCTTTTCTTAAATTTTTTAATAGGAGACGATAAAAATTTTGTTTGTTTGTTTTAGGCTGGAGACTTTGTTCTAGAAGTTCAACTCTCCCTCTGAATTTCAAACTTGACTTTTGAGTAAGAGCGTTCTTATTTATTATTTTTTTCCTGAGGATGCGGATGCACATCAGCACATGGATAAGCTGTGTTCACAGGTATCAAAAGTAACCTTTAATAATTTTCTGAAAGTGATCAGCCAGCAATTACCTGATTAGCCAGTGTAGTTTCCTGTGTTTAAAAGTGGTGATATCCATAACACTGCTTAATTTTTAGCTATTGCATCATACTTCTTGAGGATTTGAAGAAGTTTTGAGGTCCTCCATGAAAGAGGAAGTGATGGGCAGGTGATAAGCACTTTCTCCAGGAAGGGTGAAGGAGTAAGCCCACCTGTTTTGAGTCTATTCAGACTTACTATGTAAGCGTGTTACTGATATGCAATGTATAGTATACAATAAATATATAATGTGTATGTGCTAGGCACCTATTTTTGTGAAATTATGTCATGTACATGGTGCCTTTTGTAGCATTATATAGGTCACAAACTCTGGGAGCACTGATAACGTCAGGTGACAAATGTGCAGTGCATAAAAACTTCTCTCCATGTGCATGAGTCTCTTTGGGAACATTTCTGGCTTTGTAGTTGTGGTGCTAAATGAAAGTTCCTTACTTTAATTAAGGAAGGTGTCATCATAACACATGCTTCTGCATGACAAATTTGGATGCTATACATTTCTCAGAGTCTTTGTTAGGGACTTTGAATTCCCTCATTGTTCTTGATAAGTGCAACCACTTTGTTTTCCAGTGGCAGCTGTTACAGTTCTTGCATGTGCTGGGACTGCACAGGGCACTGCTGGCAGGAGGTCGCTCTCATTATTCTCTCCCCTTGGCTGATGGTGAACTGACCTGGCCAGGAGCCAGTGGAACAAACCTTTCTGTTCTCAATGCTGAAAGGAAAGAATTAATAGTTTTGGCATGTTCATACAATCTTTGAATGCTGAGCTTAATTCCATGTATGTTTTTGTTCTGAAGTTTCACTCATCTGTTGCTTTTTTAAAAGGTTAGCATGGTTAGGGATTGTAAAGAACATCATTGCTGCTGCAAGGGTTTCTTTTGCTGTGAACACTGTTTTAAGATTTAAATCTCTTTAACATTTAATTCTCGGTTCAAAAAGCAGATACCCTCTGCAGTTGTGTCATCAATCATTCAAGTAAGTTACTTATCTGGAGTTTATTGATAGTTATAACCATCATGCTACAGCCCCTAAATATGGGCACTGTGTACATTTTGCATCTTGCTGCAAGATCCTAGGCCATTTGCACTTCTGTTAATATGATTATTATGAGATGCAGGAAGTGACATTGCACTTCTCTTTGCCTTTAATTCCTACGTAGGTTGACAGAAAATTAAGCCCTTTTTTTATCCAGAAGTGTCAGAATGAGTAGCTGCAGAGTCTCTGCAGATATGTGTTTTACCTTCTTCGATTGTCATTCTTCCAGGTCACTTCTGTCATTCTTATGTCTGCCGCATAGGCGGCAGCGCACCCACCCCACCACCCTTGCCCAGCTCCAGGCAAGGAGCTGAATTCTTTCATTTAAGCAGACAGAATTACAGAACCACAGAATCATTTAGGCTGGAAATGATCTCTGAGACAATTGAGTCCAGCCTTTGGCTGAACACCATCACGTCAACTGGACCATTGCACTGAGTGCCACATTCACTTGAAGAATTTCAGGGATGATGACTCCACCATCTACCTGAGCACCTCATTATGTTTAACCACTCAGTCAGTGAAGAATTCTTCCACATGTTCAACCTGAACCTCCCCTGGTTCAGCTTGAGGTTGTGTCCTCTCATTCTGCCACTGGTTGCCAACCAACCCTCATTTGTCTACAGCGTCCTGTCATGTGGTTGTAGAGAGCAAGAAGGTGTCCTCTGAGCCTCCTTCTCTTCAGGCTAAACAACCCCAACTCCCTCAGCTGCTCCTTATAAGATTAACTTAGGATGTTTCTGATTCTCTTTTCCAAAGCATTCCAGGAATTCCTTCCAGTCTTGTATTACCTGTATAGTTAAGAGGTACCTTATCTACTCTGGAGTCCAAGATATTTCTAAACATAGAGAGTTCAAGAAAAGAGTGCAAAGAACTCTCTGATTTATTCTTCTGTTCCAACAGAATATCAGTCTCAGTTGCATTACTCAGAAATGCTTTCTGGTTTTGCATGTGTGCTGTTGAAAGTTAGTTTATGCTCTGACTCTCTAGTCTGATAGAAAGAAGCAGTGGAAAAGTGTAATAAAGTCAACATCTATTGCTGTTCACAAATCTATTACGCTGGGGTAGGTGGAGAAATGATTTGGTTTCGCACAATTTATCAAATCCATTCTGGATATTGTTCAGTTGTTGGTAGATTTCAGTGTACACAGAGAGTGTGTATTTGCTAAGTGCATAGAACTGAAGTCGAACTGAAAGGTCTAATTATTACCTTCTTATTTTCCCCTTTTATCTTACACACTGTCATGAATTTACATGTGTAACAGGATGAAGTTTGCTACCAGCTATATACTTTTGAATATAAACATTCATACTCATATACATGCACACCACACCATGCAAGGAAATGAGCCTGAAGACTGACACATGCGGCTGTCAGTGGCCCCAAGCAGAATTTTTAAAGAGCTGTTACTTCTCAGAGCAGTCTTTTAGCTCATTATGTGTTCATAGGACAGTTCATACATCCTTTAATTGTGCTCAGGGAGTTTTAGGTGGACTAATGTTTGCAAGGCTGTCACCAGCTATTTTAAATCCTCCTGGTGTCAAGAAAAGCTGCACTCAGTGCTCAACCAACTAGTGAAACCATCTCAGTTCCTGTGCTCCATGCATCACTGCTTGAGTTGTCAGCACCTTGTTAGCATCTTGCACTTGGTAATCACAGAATCATGGAATGGCTTGGGTTGGAAGGGACATTAAAGATCATCATCCAGTTCCAGCCCCCCTGCCAAGGGCAGGGACACTTTCCACTAGACCAGGTTGCTCAGAGCCCCATCCAACCTGGCCTTCAACACTTCCAGTGATGGAACATCCACAGCTCCTCTGGGCAACCTGTGTCAGTGCCTCAGCACCCTCACAATGAAGAATTTGTTCCTAATAGCCAGTCTAAACCTAGTCTCTTTCAGCTCGAAGCCATTGCCCTTTGTCCTATTACTCCATGCCCTTGCAAATCCAGGTGAGTGGATTCCATTCTTAAGTCTTGTATTTTGTGCCATATCTAAAACCAATCTGAGAATATCTGGGGAGATGATATTTGACTACGCTTCTTTCTTATCTGTGATCTCCCTCCCAAGGAAAGACCAGCCAGAAACATTTTTCAGGACCTTTCAGTCCTGATCAAGTATATTCTCAAGTTCCCAAATGTAAGAATTTCTTCACATCTTCTACAGCTTCCTGAAAAGCAATAATTAAGTATGGCCTGAGTGATCTGTCCCCTACCTCTTCATGCTCTGCAGTTTTGGTTGTAAAATTTTCAACAGGGATGCATGGAAACTATAGCATTAAATGGTGACAAAATTAAGAATGCTCTTTGCTCTGACTAAACTGGTTTTTTTGTGCCCTGCAGTTACTCAGCTGGAACTCAGTGGGAATTAATGGATCAAAGCTGTTATAAAACTGTATAGGTATGGCTCTTGCAGCCATTGCAAAGACTGATAGGCTGGAAGAGAAGACTCAGGAACGGTGCAGGTAGTAACACACATGTTGTACCTGGACTCATTTAAAATCCATAATTTAAACAAAGCTGAGCCTCATGAGTACTTCTCTGATATACCATTAAGAGTGTCCTGACCTGTTTCTCCTCTGAGAATTTCTTGCTGGGTGAAATTAACCATGTCAGGTATCTGACCTCCACTTGAAGTTGTGTTGCATGTCACAAAGTGTGCATTTCTTGTGCATGGGCACTTTGATTGCCAAGTGAAAGATTTTTCATGAGATACTGCAAGGGCAACAGATTGCTGAAGTCCACATGACAGCTTTCAGCCCCAGACGTGTTTGGCTCTTCTCCTCAGCTCTTATAAAGCAGTAGATTATATGACATGAATAAGTTCAAGAAGATGACAAGAAGAAAGATGAAGCACAGGATTTCATCCACTGGGAGTACTCTTAAGACCCTGTAGCATTACAAGACTTTTATTTATGTGGGATTGGTCATCCCAGGGTTAACCTTTGAACTTCTGGACATGCAGCCTTGTCTTGATCACCTGAATACTTAGCATGCAAAACCCTTTGGAGAATGGATCTAAAACCACAGGTCTCTCAAATGTCTGTTCCACAACTAATCTCATTAACTGAAAAACAAATACAAAAAAAGAAGATCATTGCACTGCAGCATTCTGGGAAGACACTAAGGATAGTAACATTACACTCACAAGTTGGAGGACTTGTTTTCATGGGGAATTCGTAGGTCTTTGCCAATTGCAGCAAATCACACAGAGGATGTCTGAGCAATGACATCAGGCACACTGTGGAGTCAAGAGGCAAGTTGGTGATAAAGTCAGAAGGAGGTAGATTTGGCAAACTGCGTCATGCTCATGCCAGCCTGTTGCCATGGCATACGGCGAGGTTTTGGTCTTGTGCTTGATAGCATGATGGACAGGTACAGAGCTAATGAAAGGGGTGGTGAAAAGATGACCTAGGAAAAGGTCATGTGCAGGATGGAATTTATGGTGCTATTTATTTTGTGGTTTAATTGCTGCTTTCAGTCCTTCCAATTTTAGATGCAGGTTTTACTTTGATTTTGGGGTTGTAGGTTGCTATTTGGTTTTAGTGGGTTTTCTTTTGTTTTGTTTTGGGGTTTGTTTATTTGTTTTGTTGTTGGTGGTTGTTGTTGTTTTTCCTCAAAGAAAATAACTTCAGGTTCTGTTTCCTAGAATATTGACCCTTAAGAAAAGGAGCCATTTCCAGGTTAGGGGAGATTTCTAAGCCCTCAGTTTGGATCAAGATCAGATTTAGCCCGGAGTAGAACTGTATCCAAATCAGATTTAGGACCCAATGGCAGCAAACTCTGTTTATGAACTTGTCATTCTCTTAGATGCTCTGTTCACTTTGAGCCCTTGGCCTTGTTTAAATGATGAGCTGAGGTTATAGGCCCTTATGTCATCAGGAATTAATTTGTATCTGCAAAAAAGGAGGTCGGATCAATTAATCAGTGAGGTAGATCAGTTGATTTGTCAAAGAAGAGTTGGAAGAAAGTATTTTGCAAAAAGTTTTTGCATTGATTTTGCATCAATCTGTTAGAATTCTTAAAATGTCCCTTTCACTATTTACTAGTGGAAATGAAATGCAGCAGAAACATATCTCAGTAGATGCTTTGACATCACTGAAGTTAAATATTTTTTAAGTGGCAAGGCATTTTCTAGGACTGCAGAAATTAGAGAATCCTGCTGTGTCATCTAGCCCTATCCCTGCCGATGCAACATTATATGACATCTGCTGTGGTAATTGTCAGGAACTTTTAAGACCATGTTATGGCATCAGCCCTTGTGTTTGCAGTGACCCAGCCCACAGAGGGGATGGAAGAGGCTGTGACAGTACAGGCACAGCAGATAATTCTGTTTGGTCCCTGCAGCTCTCTCACTCCTGTGAATTTATGCCTATATCAGAGTATCATTAACATCAGCTCTTTGTCCTCTTCCCCTCTGCCTAGAGGAAGTGTGCAACCAACCAAATGCTGTCTTTTGAAACAGATTGCTCGTTTTCTCTTTGCACAATCAGTGCAGGGTAGTGCATGTTTAATGTTCATATGATAAAGTGTTTATGTGCAAGGTCCCAGTCCCAGATCTCACCTACATAGTAAGGAATGCTGACTCACAAGGTTTAATACAGACCTGTGTTTAGAGTTTCACTGTATTTTTATTCAGCTCTCAGGAGCATTCCTCCTTTTGTTTGGCAGGGCAGGCAAGTCTTCTGCAGACTGGCACACATAGTGGGCTCAGGTCAAATGGTCTGACCTGAGCAGGGTGTGCTGAATTTTGACCAGGCAGGGCCCTCAGGTAACTCCAGCCAAATCATTCAAGGAGAAGCTGGAGGATGCAGCATGCAGTTTTGGGTTCTTGTCTTTCATGGACTGATCTCTCTCTGTCTTCTTTCTGATTTGTTTCAGTGAAGCATTGTAGAGAGGAGTTTGGTTTCTGCCACTCTACTGTTCCTTGACACTTGCAGACCCATCTCCATATTTTAGAGTAGCAGAGCAGTCGGAAATGTCACATTGTCATCTCTTAAATATGTCCCAACATTGTTTGCTACCAAAGAAGTGAAATTGGATAGTTGGAAAGCAAATGATTAGCAGCAAAGTGTCTCTTCTGCCAGCCTGCTGTACTGGATATACTCTGTCTGAGACCAAGGGGTTTCACCTGCAGACCTTGCCAAGAGCCTCAGATTCTGGGCAATCTGATGGCAGAGAATTCATAGTTTCATGAAGATCTAACCTTTAAGCTCCTGTGCCTATGGATTTTTGTTCTGACCTCCTTTCACAAGTTTTCTAGTTTATTATTTGAAGCTGATAATACCTCAAATATGTCAAACGTGGCTTTGCCTCCTCCAGTTATTACATCCTTTTCTTTAGCTTTCCAAGGACACTCACCTCAATTATCTTTATTTCTTTCTTTTTTGCTTTTTAAGGAGCCTTGACTTCTCCACTGCCAGTAGCTTTTTTTTTATCACCTTGAAGAAGGTTTAGTCATGTGCTACTTGTGTTGACAGTTTCCCATGCTAAGTGCAGGCAATTTAAACTGCACTATTCCTGCTCATTCCGTGGGTTATTGGTTCAGCAGAAGCACTGAACCAACCCCAGTGTTAGCTGTATTGGTAAAGCTAACACATGCTGAAGTCAGGTGTTCGTCTGTATGGATGGCCTGTTGCTGGCTCTACATCCTGAAGTGCATGGTCTTCCCAGAGCCTACTGAATTTCTCTCTTAGCCAGAACTGCAGGAGTGTAGTAAGTGTAGGATTCTTTCTTCTGTATCTTACAGATGTAGAGAAACTGCTGAGAAAAATCAAGGGAAGGAAATTACTGAGATATTAATCAAGGTTTTCTATTTTCCAGTTTACTCCTTCCAGTCCCTAACCAGCTGTGAAAATAAGACTGCATCTTTGGCAGATATATGTGCCTTCACTACACCATTTATATGACACTTGGTCTTTTAACTAATCTTCAGGCAACTGATAAAAGGATTTTCCAAGCCACAAGGACTGATTATCTTGAGCCTCAAGGGACCACCACAGGTATCATCCTTAATGCGTTCTGTTCTGTGCAGAGGAGGCACAAATGGACACTTGCAATACGTACACATTGGTGAGATATGTTCACAGTCTTGGAACTTCCCATTCTTCATTTGCAGTGTTAATGTTGTTCTTTTTGCAGCCAATAAAATACAGCAGGAAAAAACCCAAAACCAAACATCCCTTCTCGTGTTTATATTTATACCATTTAATCTTTGGTCAAAAACTTAATGGGTGCTTTTTCAAATGCCAGCACATGGGAATCCCCACACAAATGTGCAGGTATGCTGATACACATGCAAAACAGAACTTTTTTTAAGCTTATACCAGAATTCTTACAAGTTCATGGCCTGCAGGATGAAGCAAACTTTCCTCTGGACAGTCTAGCACAAACTCAGCATTTAGGTCTCATTAAAGCCCCAGTCTGAGAGGTTAAATAGTATTAAATGTTGCAGGAGCCTCATGCCACATCTCTGCAAGGGGAGTGGGTAGAGTTCATTCACTGTGAAGTAATGCTTGTGTTAATAGTTAGAGGTAGGATGACCGGGAATCCATGTCTGGAAAACCTGTGATCTTGATGATTTCAGTGCCCTCTGTGGCATCCTGTGAAAAATCTCACATGACAGCTTTGAAGGTGGCTGGATCCCTTGCCAGTCAGCTGCTCCCTTCAGAAAATTCTTCCCCAGATATTCTCTGGATGGCAGAAATCCCTGTCAAAACACCCATCAGAAGGGGAAGAGCTGCAGCACTGTGTAAACAGCCTGGGGAGTGCCCTCATTTCAGATGGGCCTGTGAAAAACACTGCTGGGTCAGTAGCATCAACCCATTAAAATGTGGCAGCATTGGAGTTCAGCTTGAGCTGCTCAGTTCATTTCTAGGGTAGGGTCTGAAGCCTAGACTGCACCCCAGGTTGCTGGGGGAAGCTTGTCCCCAGTGCTTAGGGGAATGAGCTAGAAGGTGCATCCACGGGGCAGAAACACCTATAGAGTGACATCCTTTAGGATCAATCAGTCAGGAATATATAAATAAATAAGTACTTGTGCACAGGACACTACCTCTATGAAAGGCATCTGGTCTGCAGCTTAGGCAAAAGTGCTGTGGAGGTGAGGACAGCACCTCTCTGTGTGCCCCACAGGGCTTATGGAAAACTCTGGAAAGTGCCTGCCCCTGAGCAAGCCCATGCCCACCAGCAGCAGTGCCCTCCTTGCTTCAAGCATACAGATGCTGCAACATCAATGTCCCCAGGGAATGATGTTTTTTTCAGAGATGTTTCCAAGGCCATGCTTGAAATACGTAGTGTTGGTGAGCAGCTTGTGAGGCAGCTCTGTGAGCAAGAGGTCAGCAAGTGAGGGACTTCTCTCTGCTGATACAAGACTGTGTCTGAGGACATATATGAGATAGAAGTGGCCTGAGTGTAGCACAAAGCCCTTCTCAGTATTCTCTTCCCTAAGGCTTGCAATGTGTAGCTCTGGAGGAGCCTCCCACCCGACTGCCACCATGTTCCAAACAGTAGTTTCAGGCTGCCTGGCCTGGCAGGATTTGAAATGATGCCAGGATATGATTAATAAATTTCCATGTGCTTGCAGGAAGGGCAAGGAAAGCAGTGCTGGGAACAGCTGTGGGAGGTTGCCAAAAGCATGAGGTCACCTCTGTCATGGCTATGGTTGAGTAGGAATGTCTCCAGGCAGAAGAGTGGCACTTGAAAAAGTCTGACTGGATCTGACCCCACAGTTCCCACTCCCTGGCTGGACTGTCCTTTTCTGGGCAAGTGGGCACTGCCATCTCGTCCTCATCAGTCTGCGTACCATTACCTGTCAGTCAGGAGAGGTGACAAATCTCTTAGTGGCAGGAGGCAGCCCCAGAGTGCTGAGGCCTCTGTGATGGCTGTGGAGGAAGAGATAATGGCTGGTTTCACCTCTGTTTCAGTTGCTGGAAAAGAAGGACATTCTGCCCCCACTCTCCTGGGGCCCGGCCGTTCCTCCTGGGTGAGTGAAAGCAGCCCAGCTCGCTGAGGCAGCAGCACCCCAAACCCATGTGAAGGAGTGAAGAGAATAGCACTGTCCACAGGTACCCGTGGCAGATTTTCTTTTGTTGCTGCTTATTATGGGAAGTCAGGAAGTGGACTGTTCTCAGGGTATTTTTGACCATGCAGGCCTTCTCACTCAGCAGTAATCTAATCCCCACAGAGGCAGGGGGATCCTATATACTGAGGTGCAGAGGGTAATTCTGCTGCCATTCTTCATGTCAGCCTTTTTAACTCACTCAGAAGCTTGTCACAGACTGAAAAAAACAAGCATAAAATGCCATGCCAATGGATGTAAAATGGAATAAAAATGGAGAAAGGTAAATTGTGTTTCTGTAACTTAGTGAGGTGTCAGATATTGATCAAGATAACTTTAGTCTTTGACAGTGCTAGACAGTTTAATTTTCCCACTCATACTAGAAAAATCTTTCTGTGTATAATGTCTCTTTTGCTTTGGAAGAATAGCAATGCATTAAAAAAAGCCCTCATTCTCAATTTAATGAAAACACATTTCACAGTGATTTTATGTATTTCATAGTTGATTAAAAAAAATGCTCTCTCCCAGGAACAAAGATTTCCCAGCTTATGAAAAAGCAACATCAATTTTCCCTTGGTTGCAAAGCTCATTTTTTGCTATAATTAGATATTAACACCTCTGACACTGACTGATGTCAAAAGCAACGCTCTGGCACTGAACCGGCAGGTTGGTAGTTGAGCTCATGACAGGGCTGCAAAGTGCTTCTGACTTCAGGTTTCAGTTTCCCAGGGGAGGCCCATGCCAGGGTATTCCCTCTTTCCTCAGAGGTGTGGGGAGCAGCATCAGGAGTGTGCCTGGCTGTGCCAGGTGTCCAGCTTCAGTGTATTTCCTGGTAGCACAGGGATGCAGCATCACGGTTAAAAGATATGAATATCTGGATGTGCTTGTAGTGAGATACCATAGAATATCTTGATCTGCAAGGAACCCACAAGGATCACTGAATTCCAACTGCTGGCCCTGCACAGGACAGCCTCAGGAGTCACACCATGTGCCTGAGTGCATTGTCCAAACTCTTCTTGAAATATTGGCAGGCTTGGTGCCATGAAAAACCCATTTCTGATGTTCAACCTAAACCTCTCCTGACACAGCTTCATGCTGTTCCCTCATCTGTGTCAAAGACTTTGTGAAGCCCTTTTTGAAGGAAATGTGTGTGTATTTGTGGAGTCCATATACACTCCTATGGATATAAATATTTCAGCCTAAACTTGATTTCTTTTAGGTGTTTGAACAGTCACTGAATGGGACAGTGGGGCCCATTCATAACCATGTGGGTTATGCATCTGAAGCACACTGAGATAAGGAAACACATTATTCCCAACACTTTCAGGATTCTTCTGTACAGTAAAGTCAAAAGATTTTAGGAGAAGTTGCTGAGGGAGGCTGAGAAGCTCCAGGATTCAAGAATATTTACTTGGCAAGAGTTGCACCCTGTGGTAGAAATAAACATTTACAGGCTCTTTTAAAGAAATAACCTTAAATGTGAAGACCCCTAAATGCATCTGCCGTTTATTGGACAGCTGCTTTCCAGGCCATATTTAACTGAAAAAGGAACTATTAAATCACATCCACATCAGATCTAAAGGAGTTCACATGTGGGGGCCAAGGTCAAACATAAGCTCATAGGCACATTCATAACTTGAACATGCTGGGCATTACTTGCTGGTTATGGCTACCCATGCTTGAGTCATGGCCTACATGTGCACCACTGTGACTTTTGTCGAATTAGAGCTTGGGGTGCTGGCTTAGTGAAATAAAATAATGGAATTAGGTGGCTTTGTTGGTATAGTGAGCTTTATTCTATCAGGACTGTGTTTCCATTCCAGTACAGACGTGTCCCACTGCCCAGGAGACTTGGATCAGAGGTGTTACAGCACGTGTTTATTAAAATCTGTAATTGAAAGGATTCATTGCTTCTCTCCTTGCCCATGTCTGAAGAAGGAAATCCCTGTCCAGATGTGACAGCTGCACAGGAGGAAAGGACACTTGGCTATGGCAAGCTCAGTATGCTGAGTGCTTTACAGGCAAACAGACATGGTCACTACTGAGGAAAACTAAACACTATGTGATCCAATAAGAAGTCTTTGACAGTAGAAAGTGCAAATGAATAATGCAGTTGCTGAGGTACCAATTTAGCAGGCTTGGGAGGGCCAAAGTCTCTGGTCTGCTGAGGCCAGGTTGCATTGTAGATAAAAAAGTAGTGCCCCTTCATGGTTTTTTAAATTACATTTTGACAAGTTTTAGTCATGGCTTTCCATCAGGAAACTACCGTTCTCTTTGCATAGAGAACCAGTAATCCTTGTGCCTGGAGTCTCAAGCCACCTGGGTGAGGTGGTATGACTGGTCCAGCAGAAAAGGCAGCCTGACTTAGTCACTGTCCTCTAGCACTAGAAATGCCATAATAGACATGGCAAATGATTAGGCATCTGGTCAGAGGCTGAAATGCAGGCCTTTAAAGCAGGGAGAGGGTAAGATTTGAAAAGCTGCTGTACCTGTGAAAGGAGTCTTTGCTCATGTAAAACTGCCAGTGGTCTTCTCTAGCCAAGAAATTAGGAGAGTGTTCTGGGAACACAGCAGAGTAAGAGGAAGGATGGGGAAGAAATAGACATGTGAGGTGACTTCTCAACATCTCTATTGCTGTCAATGTACAATGGAAATGTGCTGTATCTATGTACTGAATCTGGCAAAGATGCTGCAGCACTCCTGCACAGGACAAGCCCTCAAACCACAGGCTTCATTCCTGGTGTCTAAATACCCCGTTGATTGATTTAAATGAGGCAGCTGCAGGACTCTTGGTGGGGTGGGAGCCTCTGTGCCAGCACAGAATGGTGAATGGAAATGAGAATGTGGAACATCTTCCTTCTTCACTTCTGTTCCTCTTCCCACTGCTTCCCACCACACAATGCCACTGTTTCCTTGCCCTTGGGTGCTGGTCGGCCACTGTGGCACACACAAACACTCTCCAGGAGAAGACCCCTCTCCTGTGGGGAGAGGATTACCAAGCTCAGTGATGTCACAGCCAGTGAGTGCCAGGGCCACCTAAAGGCTGGAAGGTGGCTGGGAAGGCAGGCATGGCCATGGGAAGCAAAACTTCCTGCTTGTAGTGGTGGGAGCACCAAGGCCATCCACTTTTTCATGTGGAGTAGGGTGAATAGATGGGTGCTACTCTGGCAAGCTCCCCAAGATCTGGATTGCTGATGGCTCCATGTTGTGGAAAAATCCTTGAGGCAGTGGGAGCCATCCCAGGTGCCCATTCAGGCTGTCCTCTCCTGCCTCACTGAGAGCTGAGTAGGTCAGATCTAGGATCGAGTGATTGGAATTTTGATGCTTGACTTAAGAGGGTCTCATGGCTCATTTGAAACTAAGCCTGAGCTAGTTAGTCCCTGAAGACAGGAGCTCAGAAATAACCTGTCTGGCTCTGGGTGTCATGGTGGGAAAGGACGAGGAAAGCTCATCTCTCCCATTCTGTGCTCTCGCCCGGCACACGCCGTGAGGTGTGTCTTGGCTGGCTCCAGCCCAGCCCTGCCTTTTCTGCCGAAGGGTGAGAGGTAAAGGATTTTCTAAATGCTTTTTCCTGAGTTATTTTGGCTCTGACAAAAGACCTGTTGTTTTGTGTTCATCTACTGTCTTTGTTCCCCTGGATTAAAAACCAGAGCAGGTTCTCCCTGCACCTGCTGGCACTGTTTGGGTTAATCCCAGGTACTTATCCAAGCCAGCTCTGGCAGCAAGGGCAGAGCCACCACCTCTTTCTTCCTGTCCCTGGGGGAGACACAAAGTGAGACAGCCCCCAGCCTTTGCTTCACTTCTGTCCTACCTTTCAGCAATGCTTTAGAGCCCTAAGTATAGGAAAGGGATGTTCCCAGAGACAGGGAACACCAAGCTTTTCAATGTTTCTGATAAATTGGTATTCACAATGGAAAAAAATAATACCAAATTTGTATCCAGAGATAAGAGCAATGGAATGAGTACAGAAGTCTCTTATTAAACAACCATCAGCCTGATGCTATAATTGGTATTTTTTATATATATTATATAAACCATTATATATATAAAATATAATTATTTCCTTCTTACATTTAACAGCTACATTCTGATTTTTCCTCTGCTGGATGAGGCAGGCTGTTGCTCTTTTGCTATCTTTATGATTTTTAACTTGGCTTCTGCAATGAAATAAAAAACCAGTCCTCACTTCAAAAATATGTGGTCATGTTTCTTAAATGAAACAGTGTGATGCTGAGAGTACCAAGACTGTAACTCAAGTTGCTGATCATAAACTGCCAAAGTGATTTTTCTTTCAGGATATTGCCTTTCACTGAACCTGAAGATTGACTTACAATCTGTTGGACCATGGATATCTGTTACATTTAGGAAGAGTGATTAGCAAACACTGGCAAGGCATTCTCCTAAGTAATATGGCACTATTACTCACTGCTGAATTTAAATGAAAAGATAAATGTTACACGTCACAAGCCTAGCTCTATGAAGGTTTTGCTTCTGTTGTTTATTATATTTTTCTAAAATAGATAGAATTCTGGTGTTTTCAAAGCTGTACTTAAGAACCAACAAATCAAAGATCCTTATTAAAGGAGCTGCTTCTATTCAGAGCAGCATAGCCAGACCTTAAGCTACAAGTGCAGGAGAAAATCTTTAAAACATTGCAAGACAAGAAGTGCTTTTGTAGAAATTGTCCCCTTCAATTGACAACTGAAGCTGTATTTTTTTTGTCATAAAAAATAAAAATTTGAAAAATTGAAAATGCTTTTCCTTTAAATGGGTTTTATACTGCTTTGGCTATTGCTGTCCTGGTCCTAGGAAGCTGCTGACTTTAAGGAGCTGTGCTACAAGGCTCAAGATAGTCATGCCAGCAGCACTGCTCTTAGGAAGATGCGTTTTGTCACCAAGAACTAAGGCAATGACTATCTGGTCCTGAATTCTCCCATCAGTCAAGCAGCAGAGAAATGTTTTTCTAGTCAGACCACACACAAACCAGGGACATGGCTTTCTGCAGAAGAGTGGCCACTCTAAGAGGATGCTCTTAGACAAGTCTTTCTGCTTATAAAGGTGTATCAGAGCTCATGAGACCCGTTGGGTGATAGCCTTTAGAAGAGAGCCCATAGCAGTTTGGTGTTCAAAAGAAGGGCTTAAAATTATGGAATAGCTTGAATGTGCATGGGGAAGCTGAAAAGAGTTGGTAGAGGCAACCTTATCCTCATTAGCAACATCTTAAATCACTGCATGAATGTCCTTTCTCATGTTTCCTGCACAGATGCTGGAGATAATTCTGAGTCTATAAAACTTTGCTGGATATAGCTCTGTTTGCAGGCTCTCATTCCAGTTTTGAGGAGTAAGTACATTCTTGTCCGGTCTTCATAGTGATATAGTTTGGAAAAAACAACATGCCAAAGCAGTTCTCTTCCATGTGGTCCTCCTTCAGCATAGATGGCTGCAATATCTGTGCCCGCCAAGTGAGTCACACACTCACACCTTTCAGTTTACAAACATTTTGGAATGTTGTGGGGATGGGAGTAGGGTGTCTGCCTACCTATGCCATTTCTTCTCTTTAAATGAGCATTTGCCCTTTAACCTTGCTAAGAGGCACAGTTTAACTCAGAAGGCACTCAACTGTGGAACTTGTTGGCTCATAAGGAGTTGGAGCAACTTCTTGCCATGTAAGTCTCAGTCTAGTGAGGTACCAAGGATATGGAAAGGTGTCAAATAATGCCACCTCATGCTCAAACACAGTTGTGGCTGTCATTCAGCAATGAGCTTGCATGTATTTTTCAATTTAATCTTATTGGGTTTAATGGGATTTGGAGTGTTCCCAGTGTTTGTGCTACAGCTGTGCAATCATCTGACTTGGAGCTTCAACCAGAGGCTGCAGAAAAGCAAACTGTGCAAACCTGCTTTCACCCTTGCACCCAGCACCTGTGACATTCTCCTCACAGAACTCACTAAAATGAAGACTGCACCTCTTGGCTGATCTTGAAAAGCAGGATAGTCAAATGTCTGCTAGGAATGGCTGAGGTGTACTTTCTCCTGCCTTGGACTGGAAGAATGGCCTTCCACAAGCAATTGCAACCCACTTTTCTGAAATTTCTAGGAAATTATACCACCTGATGGTTAGATTATTAGATGGATGACAACTACAGCTACTAGCTAGTAGCAAAAATTAAAACAAATCTTAATTATTCAGATTTTTCTGTAGCTTTCTAAATTTACTTGGGCATCACTTCCAAGAGGAGGAGACTGGGGGAAAGAGAATGTTTTCCTGTTGGAAAGGGAATGCTTTTCAGCTTACAGATTAGAGGACATACTTTCCATCCCATTTTACCTGTCACTTCTCTCAAGTGTTGACACAGACAGAAAAAAAGTCTAGATCATAAAAGGCAGTCGTAAGCCTCTTGGGCAGCCAAGTTCAATGCCAATCTTGTGAACTCCCACCCTAAGCTGTTATTTGTCTCTGGCTGAATCTGCCCTGTAGCTCTATTTCCATGGTAAAATTTCCATCTCATCAGATGCTGGCCATAGATGCAATTAGTCAAATCCAAATGTTTTTGTCAAAAAAAAAAAAAAAAATCTCTGGTAAATTTCCCAGCGACACTTTCCCACCTCGTTCACCTTGCAAAGGCAAGACTTAATTTTAAGTCTACTTCTTGCCTCCTGTCATACTTTGCTTCTGAATCCCTAGTTGGCATCCTTGTCTAGGTGACAAGGGATTCTCAAGCCAGTTTCACATCGGGGTGCAGTTACAACAAGAGGGACTGTGAAAAACTGACTTAAAAATAATCATTACCCTGTAAACTGGATTGCCATTTGGTGTGGTAAGAGAAGGATGCAATAGAGACAGTTGCACCCACAAATTATCTAGTTGTCGCTTTCAGTTCCCAAATGTTATTTTTCCAGTGAGACAGCTTTATTTTGGGGAGTCAGGCTTATATCTTATCTCAAAATGTAGTACTTTGGCTCCTTCTTTAATCAGCAGAGATCGGTTTGATGCAGTCAAGGGAGCCTGGAGGAGGAAACAGATGCCTTACCAGAACAGATGGGCTTCAGCTCTTTAATGATGGCTCCTCCTGCCATTTGATACTCCAGGGCAGATGAGACATCTGCACAGGGCTGGTAGATGTGATGTAAGATGGAGAAAGCCCACGTTCTTTTTGGTGAAGCAACTGGATGCCAACTGGGATACTCCACAACACCTAAAATAGCATTAGACACTTGCTTTTAGGCTACTGAATCCTGGGTTTAGAGAGTTTAATTATTTCTAGATTTATCAATTATACAGAATAGATCTCCATGGACTGGAGTGCACTGAACTCCCACATTAATGCCTGAGTTTAGATGTTCTCACCTAGTATTGAATCCCTTCTCCCAGCAGGATTAAGTGGCCTAAATATGCTGTCTAGAACAAGTTAGTCTTTCATTAGTGAATTTGCAGATGACACTAAGCTGGGAGCGTGTGTTGATCTGTTGGAAGGTAAGAGGGCTCTGCAGAGAGACCGGGAAGGGTTGAGTGGATGGGCAGAGTTCNACTGGATGTGGCACTCAATGCCATGGTTTAGTTGAGGTGTTAGGGCTGGGTTGGACTCAGTCTTGAAGGTCACTTACAACCTAGTGATTCTGTGATTCTGTGCAATTAAACCTCCTTGCCAAGGTGATGAAAGGTTTCCATTGTCAGTTTGACACAAGCACATGAGTGATACAGGAAAGCAAAGATGACACCCAAACTTAAAAAGGGTTGGGCAAACTTGTTATTTGAGAGGACATTTCTGTGCTCTCACATTGTCCCCAGTGCCTGCGTGACATTGCAGAATCTGGTCAGTGAGGACTGAAAAACCCCATCACAGGTGCCTTTGCAATTGATACCTCTGCAAGTGCACAGCAGGAGGATCAACAGCTGTGAGAGAACCACATCCGTCAGCAATGAGCAGGCACCTCAGGCTGCTCACTGTCTTCTAAAATGCATGCAGGGGGAAGCCAAGGAGCTTTATCAGCAGAGGAGCTTTACTGTTTAGTTTACCACTAGCAATATTCTTTAGAAGAGCTGCATTGCAGAAGTGATAATTAAAACTAAAATAAGAGTATAATTCTTCTAATTGAATTTCATAACTCATGCATGGAGAACTGCCTAGGAAAGCATTTACTGCATAACATCCATAATAACTATTTACATTTGAAACAGCTGGAGAGAACTCCTTGCAATCTTAGCAGTACATTTCAGTGTTTGACCAGAAAGAGAAACAACATAAAAATATCCACACAATGGCACAGTTGTTGTGAGTAATAATACGTGAGTAATAATTTTCCCAAAGAGAGGCTTCACGCAGAGCAGTGACACTAGAGCAGGCCACGAACACTCAGACAGGTGTGAGCATCACTCCCTCCCACCCAAGGGACACAGGAGCAGAAAGGCAGAGCACCTGCCAGTGACAGCAATCATGCAGGCAGGAAGGCTGGAGCTCTGGGATAGAGGAGAGGATGAGCAAAGGACACATAATTGGAACACCAGATGTAGCTGTCCAGGATTGCTACTGCTGTAACACTGGATTAGCCTGTGCTATGTGACACAGTATTGTTACTCATGGCATACATTTCACTCGATGACAATTTCCTGCACTGCACAGCTATCCCTCCTCTGAGCATCTGTCTGTGCTGCAATTGCAGTCCTTATAGAGCTTTTAAAACAATTGTGGTTTTGACCAATTGGCATGAAAATGGAGGCCTGGAACCATGTCCTGGGAGGGGAGGGGGCCAACAAAGTATTTGTGTGTGAAATGCATAAAGTAACCCCTCATCTTTTTGGTGGTGCTGGCAGGGAACAATTTTAACCTTGATGTAATAGCTATCCCAAAATATCTTTTCTGAATAGCGTTACAAAAGCTGCCAGGCAAATCTTTCATAGCTTTAAGTATTACTGGTACTTGCTAGATAACGTAATTCTGCTTTTTCTGGGCCATTCCTAACATACTACAGGCAAGCTGCATGACTGCAGAGGCAGGGGCACAACAAAAGCTTTGCCAAGGCTGACTTCTTCCCTGGCACTGAGTTCCTGAGCCTTCTGGCCTCTCACCTTCACAAAACACACTGATAAAGTAGGTGAAGCTGAGGAAATAAGCTAAGATTCAGCTGTACCTCTGATAAAATAAAAAAAAGCCAAGTCTCTCCTTTCAAACAGTCAGACTTTGATTTATGTCTCTAATTTGCACTTCCACGCTTTAGTGAGCTAGGAAGGACTTAATGATCACTTCTGACTGAAGATGTTTGTTAAACATCCACTGGCCATCCTTTTAAACTTCTACAGAGCCAAATCAGCATCCTATTCCTACCTATGAGATGGAGAGCACACACACAGCAGGATACAGAAGGTAAGGCTACACTGAATTTATAGCCCATTTATAGCTCCAGCCAGCAGTTAAAAAGATGTGATGATAGACATTGGAGCTCATTTAAGTCTTAAAAAATAAATATTAGTGACTTAGGATTAAATTCTGCAGTTCTTGCTTGGACAAATCTGCTGAGCTTTCAGATGTGGCACACCACAGCACACAGATGTTGATTAAATCCAAGTGAAACTGGAGGTCTCAAAAATACCCCTTTTGCACCCAAACTAATTCTATAAATGGAAGAAAGGAGAGGCAAGAAAAAAACTTTTAGAAAAGCATGATGTCAAATATACAAGAGCCCTTTTAAAGATAAACTTGATTAAAAAAATGAAAATTATCTTTGCAGTCCAAGGCAAAAAAGCCCACTGTCTCTAGTGACATAGAAATTTACCTTATGGCAGCCATCTGACAGTTCCACTATGGTTTCAATAATGTCATCAAGAGTCTGAGGACTAATTCAGGCACAGAGCTGCTTTGATTTGCATTACATTTTTTGATTTGCACACACAATAGTTACAGAAACACACTCGGTGTTGTGCATCTGCATAGTGAAGCTTGTACAAGTCCAGGTTTGTTAAAAATCACAGGGATTAATGGTGGGGTTGGCAGTCCTGGGTTAACAATTGGACTCTATCTTAGAGGTCCTTTCCAGCCTTAATTATTCCAGGATTCTAAGTCAATAGAAATTCATCCATCTAATTTTTTTAATACTTCTAGTATTAGTCTGCAAAGTCTGATTTCTGAATACTTATTCCTGTTACAAAACAAATTGCTTCATTATAATATTGCTTGGGATACTTACTAGTCATTCATTTGAAATTACTTTAAATACACTTTTATTTTCCTTCTAGAGAAACACCACATTGTTCACAACTGGAAAAGAAGCAAGGGGTTTCTTCAGTCCCATACCATTAATCAGAACTTGCATTCTTGTTATTCAGCCACTTAATCAACCCTCACCTTGACACAATCCCCAGTGGCTTCAGGAGCTTTACCTGAATAAGAAATTGAAGAATTTATTGCTTGGCAAATATTGTTACAACAGGGGATAATTAGATATCCCACAAAAAACCCCAAACCAACAAAAACAACAACAAAACAACAACAACAAAACCAGAAAAAAACCCCAAAATCCAACAAAACAAAAAATCAAACAGCCTGAGAAAAACAAAAAAGTAAGCCAAAGTCTGTAGCCCTGAGAGTGTTCATCCTTGACACAGCCAGCTTCAGTTGGTCCCTCATTTGTGTATATAGTAACCAGCCCAAACAGATCGAGTAAGGGCAGCCCCTGCTGTTAAACTTCCAGTTCAGCATATTAAGACCATCACAATCTTAGCTCTATAAAAAGCCACATGGAATTAGTTCAAGATCTGTCCTTGCCATTAGGAAAAAATAGCAGATGGCATTGAGTCCTTCTCCAAACAACTGGCTGAGAAATGGTAGAGGGACCACAGGAGGTAAGACAACACCCCATGGCAAGGCAGGGGGCTCCTCCATGAAGAGCTTTAAGAGAGTTCAGATGAAAGTTCAGCTTTAGTGACTTCTCTCTGCAGGGAGCAGCAGCTCTCCAAACAGGTGGGATGAATAAGCAGATGAGAAGAGGTGGCACCAAAGGGAAAAATCTGTCCCTATTTAAAACACAGAAGAACTGAGATTAATTATAAAATTCAAACTAAAACAATAAGGCAAACAGCTTCAGATTTTGAAAAATTAACTACAGAAGGCTTGAATATATCCTCAAAACTCATTGCTGAGGGAAGCAGAAGTGTGTGACTTTATAATTAAACAGGAATTAATCAGTGTCAAAAAAAAAAAAAAAAAAAAAGCCATGGATGAGTTATATTGCCTCTGCTGTCAAGATATGAAAATGAGGGCAAAGGATCTGATTTGCCCATGACTTCATGCAGTCAAATGCACTTTTCACATCCAGCAGTGCCAGAGGTTGTGCCTCTCTGCTCCCTCCCTGCCTGCTCTTTGCAGTTCTCTCTAGCCAATCTCTCTGTGCAAGTGCATGGTATCTAAATGGTGTCCATGGCATCTAAAGTGCATGGCATCTAAATGGTCTTTACCATGATAAGAGACACTTAGAGAAGCTGGGCAAATAACTCAACAAGGAAATTACTAGTTAAAAAAACCCAAACAACCTGTTAATTCTGGTATTACAATGTGAGCTTAAATAATACTCCAGGGCTCTTCACATAAGAAAAGTGAAGGAAGGTCCTACTCAGCCCACAAAAAAAATTTGACTCACCTGTCCCCTTGTTTTTCTTGCAAGACAGGAAGACATCTTGGTTCAACAGACAACATAGATGGACACAGAAGGTACAGAACACACCTGTCATCACATGAATGAGGCTCTTCAGGTTAATCCAGAGCAGCCTAAACTACAGAGGAAGGTTAGATTATGGAAATAAACACTCGGTTAAGAGTCCCATTCCTCACCATCTTGGCTTTTGTGATAAGTCCAAGTGATGCAGCACTGGTTTCCCCAACAGCTTTGCTAATGAGCTGCAGTGCTTGCACTGCCAGGGAAGGACAGAGCAGACATTAAATGCACTACACACAGCTGACAGCAGCCAGGAGCTGGTGACAAGATGGGTGCAGCCTGGTGTCCCTCTTCTCAGCATAAATCTTGGAACATTTCTTCACTCCTTCATGCTTCTGAACATAAAGATCCCCTACATGTCAGCACAATTTAAAATTATTACTTAGAATCTCAGAATGGCTTGGGTTGGAAGGGACACAAAGAGCATCTATTTACAATCCTGCTGCCACATCTTCCACTAGATCACATTGTTCAGAGCCCCATCCAACCTGGCCTTGAATACCTCCAGCAGTGGGGCATCCACAGCTTCTCTGGGCAATTTGTTCTAGGTTTCTTACCTAGCAATACTCAGCTTTGC
The DNA here is from genome assembly GCA_013400635.1 of Hypocryptadius cinnamomeus. NCBI lineage: Eukaryota > Metazoa > Chordata > Aves > Passeriformes > Zosteropidae > Hypocryptadius > Hypocryptadius cinnamomeus. Next base: position 47 of record VYZP01042003.1, on the reverse strand, counting down.
TCCCTTCTTTGAGATGTGTGTCATCTCATTGTACGTGCAAATAAGGT
>VYZP01042002.1:0-35356 GCA_013400635.1 Hypocryptadius cinnamomeus | reverse complement strand
ACTTTTCTTTAATTCCTTCATACAAATTCCTCTTACGTATGTGTTTGCAAATGCACTGTTCTTCCTAACTACATTTCAGACATCTTTTAAATTTAATTGCTATATTCCTCCATTGAGTATCCTTCTCATTTAATGCATTTCTTTAAAAATAAACCATACTGCCATAATTTCTTTGGTAGCACCAATAAGAAGTTATCATTGAAAACACTGATCCTGGTCTTATGGGAACCAATGGAAAATGCCCCATAGACTTCTGTGCAGTAGGATTAGGCTTTAAATAGCTAATATTTGACCAAAGATGTAGAATAAAAAGGTTTCAACAATTTATAAAAGAGGCTTCTCTGAGAAACTCCTTTTAAAATACGAGCCTGGAGCTAGGAAAATTAAGGCCACTAAGAGAGTTTACAAAAATGTTAGGCTTGGCTTTTTCATATAATTTAGCCTCTGTAGGCTAGCACTTATGTATTGTTGATCTGAGCTGAAGGAGCTTTCCTCCTGAAATATTGTTGATTAAGATATTTTACAAAATGTGAAAATATAGGGGTGGCATTTGAGTTTCTAAAAACTCCTTACCTTTGGGCAGATTTAGAAGTGCAAAAATGTTTTTTAAAGAGTAAATTTATTTAGTTTGTAACATTTGAGGAAAATCTTGGTAGAATTAACTCCCCATGTCTTAGGAAAAAAGACTAATATCTTCTGCTTGTTCTGACAGCCTCCCTTTAATTTCTTCCTCTTTCCTCTCAATTTGTGCTTTTTTCAAATCTTTTTCTCCCTGAGTTTTTCTCTTAATGGAGACTTTTCTTTATCCCCACATCTGCTGTTTAGCCAGGGCATGACACCTTTTTTTACCCTCTACACATGCAGTCCAGTAAAAATGTGTCAGATTGCAGAGTTCAGGTGTTCCAAAATGTGAAGCAAAACAGCTGCACCTAATCAGGTGGGGGTTTTGGGGCTTCAGTTTCAGCTCCCATCTGCCTGGAGTCCCATATTCCCTGTGTCCAGATGGAGTGATAGGCGATGTCAGAGGTGTTTGATATACGGATATCATATTCAGAGCCCGTTGAGGAGACCCTTATTTAACTGCTGCAGCATGTTTTTTAATTTGATATCACTTCCAGGCATTTTAAGTGTTGTTCCTGCAGAGAGAAGCACAGCATCTTTAGCAGTCATTTACCAAGCTAGAGATAATTCAAATCATGGAATTGAATGGGTGTTTTATGCATCACTTACCTGTACAAGTCATGGAGAATGTCATGCATACAGCTGCTTGAAGAGACAGAGTCCATTGCCTTTTTTTCTTTAATCCACCCTGAATATTGCCCCATGAGGATTGCATTTCCTTAAAGTGTGCTGCACATTTCACTTAAAAGGCGTTCTTGAGCTGACTTTTTTACCTTGATGCATCTTGAGCAAATCAAGTTTGCAAAGAGTAAGTCTGAGTGAAATGATGCAGCACACTATATGATCATTGCATAGGGTGCTCCTTATCTGATCAACCAGATTGTCTCACCCAATGAATTAGCAGTCTGGATGTGAGCAAACAATTTTCTCCTGGTGATGTATAACACACAGAAGAATTCGCAAACATTCTGATTCACAAAGAAAGTTTAAGAAGTAAAATTAATGGAAAATAATGAATAGCCAGTTCTCCTCCAGTGCATACCTGGCTTTCAAAATCTTGTTGTTCAAGATGACAATTTGAAAAGTATGTGGAGACAAAAGGTGACACTTAATATTGGAATAATAAGAAATTGTGACAGATGAGGTTTCAAAAAAATATATAATTGCCAAAGGACAATTATATGTATTCTATTAAACATTGTAAATGTGTTTATTTATTTAGATGTGCTATATTTCTGCTGAATGGTTTGATTTAACCTTTCCTACAACATTTTCCCAAACTGATCTACATGATCAGTGGCACTTTGCAATGTGAACAGTGCAGAAGGCAATACTGGATGTTCAGAGCTTCCAAACCAAGCACAAATGTGTCAGTTAGTACTTGCCATTCTATCCATCTACACTTAAGTGCAGGAAAAATTATCCTCATCGATATTTACTGGCCTGATTTTAAACAAACAGTTCCATGTGTACAGGCAATAGTCCTGTTAAAATGCTGTTACTTTTCAAGCATAGAGGCTGAAATGGGCTACAGAGTTTCTGAAAATGAGTAGAAGTGCACTTCCCTAAGGTAAATCCACTCACTAGCCTCTGAATTATGGAATTAGATTTTTTTCCATGGTTCTGTTTGGTGGATTTAATCTGGGCAATCCTCTTGATTCCTCTCTAGAATGCATCTTTTTCAATTTTTTTTTCTGGAGTTCATTGCAAAAAAAGCCTTGATTGCCTTGTTTTCTGATTGGTCACTGTGGAAACAGAAAGGAACATAGCACTGAGGAGGGCTTATTTATTTGATTTCTTCTCAATTTAGCTCCTTAAAAAAGCATGCTTATTTCCTTAGATCATCTGTTTTAAAATAGTTTAGAACTTGCTCTGGTTTTGGGTCCTTCTCTATAAAGAATAAATTGCCATTGTAGCACATGACAGAAGACATTGATTTTAGTCCCCCAAAAGAAATGGTTTTGCCACTGTAAGAACATATTAATTCAGAATTATAATTTTTGAAACGATGCCTCCTATTAAACCTGTGTCATACTGTTAATTTCTGAAATCATGTAATTTAGAGTAAATATCTGGCTGCCAAATACGTATGTATAAGTTTAAGTACCAGAGTGAAGAAATTACTTAGGAACATGCAGGGAGTAAAAGCAGTGGAAACAAAAGCTTCCTTTTTATTCACAGGCAAAATACAGTATACAGCAGCTGTACTGCATGCTAAGCCTGTATTAGCCTCTTTATGACCTCAGTTCTGACCTTAAACAAAGTTTCTTGCTCCATTTAAAAGAAGGTATTATTTTTCTTTCTAACCTGACTTTTCATGCCGTTCTTTTGAAGGCAACTTTTAGTTGGCCTCATGGAAATAAGCTAAATACATGAGTCTGATATTACAGATTTCTCCATTTATGGGAAAATAAGGCAATCTTATATGAAGTCCATGCAATGACTTTCCTTGCAATTACAAAGCCAGAAACCGGTGCTTGACTGTTCCACAGTATGTTTCCAGATGATAAAACTAAGCTATCTGCTTTCAAATTAGAACATAAATCCTAGCTGCAAATGAGTTACTTAAGAGAGTCCTACAGAAGACAGTGGAGAACATGGTTCAGATTGCTAGTGTTTTAGGATTCCTCTGTGCTCATCAATCTGAGTAACTCTCTAATCTTGGCAAGGTAACAAACATACTAAGATAGGAAACCAAAATTAATAAATCATCTCCATTGTGTAATATAATGGAGAATAAATCAGTTTCCAAGTTTCTCGGTAAAGGAGAGGAAAGCTGACCCTATTTGAATGCCAGGCTAGTTAGTGTCTCTCATAAAATTGACTAAAATTTTTTCTCGTTGTATACAGAGTGTTGAACACCCAGAAGTCCAAAGTGCTTAGGAATTTGCAGACTGAGAATTTATTTTTCAAAGAAAGTAAGAGAAAGTATAAGGAAAATACTTAACAGTCTGTCTTCGTGGTCTGTTTTCAAAGGTGAGAAAACATGTCAGCAAGTTAGGTTTGGAATTTCTTTTTAGGGTGTGCAGATATATCCAAAAAGGAACTTCATGTACAGTTTTGGATTTGAGGGTTAGGCACCAGGTAGCTGAAGTCTAAATGTTGCACTTGAGTGATCATTTAGCAGCAAGATACCTTTTGGTCTGCCCTTTCCTCACATGAAAGTTGTGCTATGACAACAGCATTAACTGTATTACTAACAGCTGTATTAATCTTCAGTTTGGACCTACTTCACGCACATGCAGTCTTAGCTGTTATTTGTTCTTGTGCAGGGATTTTTCATTTGGACTAAATCCTGTCAGTTGGCAACAATTTTTATTTTATTTTGTATGCAAATTATAAGTATCGTAACATATTCTTCCAAATTTTGATTGACTCTTCACCAGCTTGGAACTCAGATGTAGCAAAACTCAGTTCAATATGTTAAAACCAGATCTTTCTCGACCTAAATTTTAGGACTACCTTAGGTTTTCCTGTTCTGTCTACAAACAGTCATGCTTTTGCATTGCCTGCCTCTGTTAATGATCATCAAAATCCATTAACTTTGCCTAGAAAGAATGATGCAGTACAGAAAATAATGTATCTAATAGTCTAATTGTACTGAAGCTGTGAATATATAATCACTTTCAAAATCATGCATATTTTTGGTATTTTAAAATTATATTGATCCCAAACTGACATCATCCAAGATAATTCTTTCCCTAAAATCCCTATAGGTCTGTGGAGGCTGATGAGATTCATCCAAAAATCGTCAGAGCTACGTGACGGCATCGCAAAACCACTCTAGATGATTTTGAGGGGCCTTGGGAAGAAGTCCCAGCTGAAGCTGCTGGTCATTGTCCTAATTTCCAGGATGGGCAAGGAACCCAGAAACTACAGGCCTGTCAGTCTCACTTCAGTGCCTGGTAAAGTTATGGAAAAGATTATTCAGGGAGGTATTGAAATACACCAGAAAGACAGTGCAGTCTTTCAGTCAGATCCAGCACAGCTTCATGAGAGTAAAGTCCTGCTTATCAAACCTGATTTCTTTTTATGACAAAATAACCCACCTTATGAGTTCCCTTGATGAAAGGAAGCCAGTGGATGCACTCTTTTTGGATTTCAGAAAAACTTTCAATAGCGTCTCTCCCAGTATCCTTCTGGACAAAATGTGCAGCACACACCTGGCTAAACACATCATGGCATGGGTGAGCAACAGACTCACAGGTCAGGCATGAGGGTGATAGTGAATGGGGTGACATCGGACTGGTGAGCTGTCACCAGTGGGGCTTCATGGGGCTCCATCTTAACCCTGTGCTCTTCAGCATTTACATTAATAACCTGAATGCAGGACTGGAAGGGATACTAAGCAAGTTCACAAATTATATAAAACTGGAAGAAGCTGTTGAATCCCTCAAAGGCAGGGAGGCCTCAGCAAATTAGAGTGCTGAGCAATCCTCAGCCATATGAAAATCAACAAGGGAAAGTGCCAGATTCTGCACCTGGATGGGGCAACTGTGGATGGATGGACGGACAGACAGATTGGGGAATGAGATGCTGGAGAGCAGTGTCATGGAAAGGGATCTGGGGATCCTGCTCAGTGGCAAGTTGAACATGAGCCAGCAGTGCCCTGGCAGCCAGGAGGGCCAAGTGTGTCCTGGGGGGCATCAGGCCCAACATTGCCAACCAGGCAAGGGAGGGGATTGTCCTGCTCTGCTCTGCGCTGGGGCAGCCTCACCTCGAGTGCTGGGGGCAGTTTTGGGTAATATAAGAAAGATACAAAGCTGTTAAAGAGCACCCACAGAAGGGAAACAAAGATGATGAAAGTCCTTAAGGGGAAGCTCTATGAGTGCCTGAGGTCACTTGGTCTGTCCAGCCTGGAGAAGAGGAGACTGAGGGGAGACCTCATCACAGTCTGGAACTTCCTTGAGAGGGGGAGAGAAGGGGATGACACTGATCTCTTCTCTCTGGTGGCCAGTGAAGAAATTAATGGGAGCAGAGAAAATGGCCTGAAGTTGTATCAGGGAAGGTTTAGGCTGGATGTCAGGAAAAGGTTTTCCACCCAGAGTGTGGTTGTGCACTGGAACAGGCTCCCCAGGGAAGTGGTCACAGTACCAAGCTTAACAGAGTTTAAATGTTTGGACAAAACTCTCAGGCACATGGTGTGAGTCTTGGGGATGATCCTGTGCCAGGCTTGGAGTTGGATTCAATGGTCTTTGTGGGTCCCTTCCAACTCAGCTTATTCTGTGATTCTGTGATCTTTTTCATTATCATGTTTGTTCATTCAGCTTTATTGCAATATTTGCAATTCTATCTGGAGTCAAGCTTTAGAAACACATTGACAGAGAGTGTTCTCCTGACAAGTACAGCTCAAGTTTTAGGCTGAACTCTGACAGGATTCAAACTAGCTTTGAAACTTTCCCTGTACTGAACCTCCAAAAATCATTTTCTCTTCTATTGGTGGTTTAAGCTTCCTTAGTTTGCAGAAATGTCTAAAAAAATTTCGACCTTTTGGAAATTATTTTCTCTTTTCTTAGGTCTCTATAACAGACTTATTAAGAATGTGGGATAGACTTCTCACCTGTCCAGATTCCTACCAGGACAGGGTTGATTTTTGCTTTAGCCAGGAGGAAGCCTGGATAGGAGCTGGAGATTATTTTATACCACCTCATGTCATTGCTGGAGGCAGGGTAAAGGGACTCACTTCCAGGGAAAAGGGGCTCCTTCCAGTCAAGAAAACATGGAGGGGGGAGCCGACTGGTACTGTCTATTGTCACAAGCTCTGCATTGAGCATTTTTGCAGAAATCAGTCTCTCTCTTTTACACTTCTGTTATTAATATTGTTGCTGTTCATTTTTCTTATCTCGTTTCTATTCTCAGTAATTTTTTCTTATCTCAACTGTTATCTTTGCCTTTTGTGCCCCCAGTTGAGATTGGGAAATGGAAGGGAGTGGACCAATTTCTTTTTTTTTTTTTTTAATTTCTTTTTTTTTTTGTTTATTTGGTGGGAGTAGTAAATTGGAGGCTATAGTCCCTTCACAACATCACCCAAAAACCACAATGATAAACCAACAGGTATAGCTTTGGAACATGAGATATAGACAATGGGATCTCCTTCCAGCTGACCACCTCAGAAGATTAAGAGCAGCCTGAAAAATACAGTGGGTATTTGGGTGCACACGCAGTCTATCAGGAAGTTTCCTTTTCACAAAGAAAGTAATAGTTGGAGTTACTATTTGCTGTACTTCGTTATATTAAATTTCTACTGTTTAATTAATCAAAGAAATGGGACATTAGGTCTCTCATGCATTACCTTCATATTACCAGAATCTATTTTATGATAGTTTGGTAACTAGTCTCTGTCTAGTTTTATCCCTGTCTCTGGACACTCACTGTTAAACAGTGAGCAAAGCATGAAAACACCAGTTGATTCATGACAATGTACTTAAAAGTACAGTTGTTCAACTACAATATACATGGCCAACTTCTGTTGTTCAGTCTGAGAAAATTTTAGAATCATCTGGGGAACCTCATGGTAGAAAAACTCACTCCTGTGCTTAGGGAATACTGGCTGTCTTTATTTATGTATGCACACAGCAGGCTAAAACAGGACCACAACTGTCAACACTGGCTCTGAAGATTGGTGAGAGATCATATTGTACTTCCGTTACTTGTTTGCAGAAGCTGTTATGTGTAAATCAGTGGATGGCGTTGTCTGCCTGAATCTCTGAGTTCGCGGAGTTAGGAGCTGATAGCTTTTCCTATTTTTCACTACGAGCGAAAAATACTTCTATACACGGTTGCAATGTGTCTTACTGACTTATTGACTTGACACTTGAGAAGTCTCTCTTGTATCTGTTTCAGGCCTTCAGATAAACACGTATTTGGCAGCCTTAAAAATATTCATTATACTTACGACAGGATAGTATATAACTTAAAATAATATGTATAAGTCCTTCTAGGAACAAATTATTATTTAACCGCTTGGAGTGCTCTGTTCTATAGCTGTTTATAAATATAAATTTTTAATAATGATGCAATTACCTAACAAATTTAAATGGCTCATATTCAACCATCCTTGAACTTCATGTAAGTATACCTTAGGTCAAAGAATATGCTTGTTAAAACTGCATCCTTAAAATATTTCTGAAAATAAGCAGCTACACATCTGCTAAGGCCATTTTTTTCAGTAGAACTTGGTAATTTTTACCTATTTCTCCCCCTTGTTATGTCAAATACAATTATATCCTATCATGAACAAATATGTTGTTAAATTGGATATATTAAATTGGGGGTAACAGACACCAAAGAACTATGTACTACAATGAAAAAGAGGTAGCTCTAAAAGGCTTAAACACCCTATCCTTTCATGTTTGATGACTAGGTTTCAGTTTCTTGCTTTGATCATCAGCAAAGACAAGTCTGGTGGTCAGAGATGAGTCTGTCATAAAATCCACATCACTCTCACAGTTTCTGCTCTACAAAGACCTAGAAATTGAATAGCAGCTAGGGCAGCCCTTGAAACTGTTTTGGGTGTGGAAGTTAAAATTCATGTCATCTGTATTAAGCTTCAGCAGGAAAAAATGCTTTCTGATTACAAAGTGGTAAGAGCTCTTAAATTTCTTAATTCTTCCTTATGATTGATCTGATAAGTTTCCAACAACTAGATTTTCTGGTAAAAAAAAAAAAAAAGGTGTGTAAAAGATGAGAAGGAAACACCAAAGATTGTTGTCTGCGGGCTGCTTAAAAATCAGTCTTCACTGTGTTCAAATTGCCACTCTAATCTTAAGTTTAGCTGTGCCTTCCCTGTTTTCCACTCCACAAAAAAAACCCAAAACAAAACAAAAAAAAAAAAAAAAAAAACTTGGTTTTTGTTTTGTTTTTTTGCCTTTGCAATTAATCGGCTTTGTAAAGTGCTTCATTTGGTGCCTTCACACTGTTTAAATAAATCTGGAAGCATTAACCTTGCCATGTTCAGTGGTCGAGTGTGGGTATGAATCTTTATAGTACAGGGAGTAAAATACTTCAAGGCATATGCAGAAGAGATTTCATATGGACAATCAGAATTTATTTTCCCAGTGAATGGTGTAACCAGTGTAAGTGAGCACTGTGGTATGTTTTAAGATCTCCTTAACCTGTCTGTGCAAATTGCATAAATCACAGCAATAAAGTCTCTCTATTCAACATGCTGAAGCTGAAGAGCACTGACCAGCTTTTGACCTCCTACTCTGGGCCCCAACTGACCCTAACTTAGAAGTTCAGGCGGTCAATAGCAGGTCACTGGGGGTATCTGCGGTCTTGCTTAATTTCAGTTTGATTGCAAGGTTAATTATAAGCTGCACAGGTATCCTTTGCTGCCTTAAGTCTTCCTGACCACCACAGCACATGAGGCTCTTATGAAGCCCCCAAAGATGTGGAGAGTACATGGGGAGGTAGGGGAGGGGAAAAAAATAATAACTAAAGTTGCTTTTTGCTGGCCATCTCCAGTTTGGCATAGACCAAGTTGGTCATTTATCAGTATAATGGATCTACAGACAGCCCTAAACAATTGTCAAACATTCTTTTAAAAGCCATTAGTTTTTCAACTAATATATATCTGGTTTGCGCATTTGTTGAACCCTTCACTTGTCACTGAAAAGGGCCTGTTAAACTAAACAGAGGCCTGATCAGTTTTCAGTGAGCTTTGAGCCTCAGGGTTCACCTGGGTCACCTAAAGATTTATGACAGCCTGGTACCAGCATCTGGCTGGAACCATGAGTTCGGCAGCGAGCAGAGCCTCCCCCCACATGCCAAGTCCCACAAGGCTGCCCTGCCATTCCCAGCGGCTGCCAGAGAGGCAGCAATATTGATGACCTGTACAGATACCAAAGTGGACATCAATAAAAGGAGATGGATGTGAACCATCAGAGTGACATGCCTCGCTGCTGGACTGGCTGGAGAGCAGGGGTAACAGGTTAAAAAAACACAGGAAAGTTATTTATACAAGCTTCAAGGACAAGGAGTTTGTTGCTACTTGCTTGAGAATTTATTCTTAACATGTTCTTTCTTCTGGTTTCCATCAGTCTCCAGCTTTACGTGCATATAGACTGAGAACAACATTGTTTTTTTGCAATAACCATCTCTTTGGCTTAAAACACACTAAAGAAACCAACAAGGAAACAGTTCTCAATATTTCTTTCAATTTTATGTTTGAAGTGTTTGCTTGCCCTCTGGAACATTTTCCATATTCTTATTTATTATCTAAATGAGATCTAAATCTAAAATGTGATTTGTGTACTTGGAAGTATTACGTATTCATCCATATAAGAAGAAATGGCAGATGTTTACAAAGAACTGCTCTGCTCTCCACTCGCAGCATTCAAACATCCTACTTTCCCTGAAGTGATGTTCTAAGGTGCAGCAGCTGAGACATACAAAAGGATGAAAGCCAAAACTGTACCCTTAATATGATGTGCTTTAAAGTATAGGCAATGTTAAGTATGACCTAGCACCTGAGGAGATTGCAAGGTGTTTATTTAAATTGAATTTCCATTTGTGCCAAAACTCTCCTGTATGCCCGTGTTTTACCATCCTACCAGTGAAATTCAAATATTTAATAGCTCAGTAACAGAAATGTAGGCTTCTATTTATCACATGCTGATACCTTCAAGAGGGGACATTACACCATAACTAATATTTGATTGATTTTTTTTTTCTGGGAGCCTGTGCATAATGGGTTGAAACAACACACCGTGGAAAATGGAATTTAATAGTTACCAGAGATGATCTGAAGGTGATACGGTACATTATATCAGAAGCAGAAACAGTTACGGAAGAAGAGAGCTCTTGTGTGAGGACTCATCCCCTCTAAGTCACTCGATAGTGTACCAATAGTGTGTGATAGCTCTTTCTCCCTGTCCTCATGTTTTGTCTGCTGACTGAAATACATGGATTTTCTGCTAGCCAGGATGAAGGGCAAGGAAAGGCTTGAACTTTGTTTTGGTTCAGAGAAACAAAAACTGAGTAGCTTATAAAGGACTTCATATTAGCTGAAAATAGAAACTTTTGAGCGATTTTTAAAGGACCTCATGTAGCAAAAGATCCGGTTATCTTTTTTAACCAATGCACTGATGCAAACCACTACTTTTTTCCAGGTCGTTTATGTTACTGATAAACCACAGCTGGACTAATTTTCAACCAAGTTGCTCCTGAGAACACATTATCTTCACTTCTACTTCTTGAGAGGAGCACATTTTATTTCCATTGATTTTAAATTGTAGAGGTTGTGTTTGCCAACGTGTACAATTAAGTTTGTCTGGAGAACTGGAATAATAATTGCAATCATTAAACTCTTAGGACTTATTCATCTTCAACAGCCTGATACTCTGTAATTTGGTGATCCTTCATATCCTAACCTGCTTCTACAAACATCTACGTGATATTAGAGAGCACCTTGCTGTTTTGAGAAGGCTAACTGCATTTCTCTTAGTGAAGTATTAATGCTGTGAACAATTCAAAAGTCCTGGTAGGCTTTAGCTGCCACAGGAACTGAAGACTTTTTTTAAGGTCCAGCCAGAATTTTCGAACTCTGCAACACCTCACTGACAGTTTACAAGTTCCACAAGATTGCACATGGATTTGACAAACCCTCAGGCATCTGAGAGGTGTTATAGCCTCATAGGAATTCCTGCTGTTTTACAAACCTTGCAGGAGGACTTGTGTGGATATATAAATGTATTCAGTAGTTCTTCAGGATTTTATAAAGTCATCAGAGCTTCTATTCTTTGCACATCTATTTCCTCACCTTAGATTTCTCAGCTATAACATATAAAGCACACAATTTCTACCCTGACACTTAATGCTTAGTTCACCAAAAAGTGCTTTTCCTGGCACAGCTCTTAAATACCTACATTCAGTTAATTCTGTTATGAAAGATCCTAAAGTTCCAAATTTTCACTGTTCTTGGGTGACTCCGATTACAATAAAAAAATCAGTGAAGAATGCATGTAGTGGAAAGTTTATTGTCAAGAACTATAGCAATTTACTACAAAATTCTGAATCAAAGTGCCAGTTTTCATGTACAAAAGTTAAAAGAAATCTGTAAGGGCATGAAGATCAAGTCATTCCACTGTAAGACATTGATTAAAAAATGGTTATAAATCCTCTGTGAAAGGATTTTTAATTGAATATTACCTGGTTGATTTTAAATTACCATTAGTTTTAATTTTCTTACCCAATGAAATAAGAAGACCTCACGAGAAATTGCATATATTTGTCTGCATAATTTAGAAATGTATAAGTGTTATTATCTAAATGAGATCTAAATCTAAAATGTGATTTGTGTACTTGGAAGTATTACGTATTCATCCATATAAGAAGAAATGGCAGATGTTTACAAAGAACTGCTCTGCTCTCCACTCACAGCATTCAAACATCCTACTTTCCCTAAAGTGATGTTCTAAGGTGCAGCCTTAATGATTAATTACTAAATGATGAACTACTAAACTACTACTTAATGATGAACACTACTAAAGTGTTCATTGAGGAAAAATTTTACAATAATCAGCTTTTGAAGGTAGAACTGTCCTTTCTAGTTTGCATCAATTCTAATAGGGATTGCCAGTTGCCAGGCACGGTAACAAAGCTCTTTACATTTATTAATAAAAATTTTATGCTCAAATATCTTTTTTCAATCAAAACATATTCACCAAGACTGTAAGCAGACACAGTGCTAAATTTGTTAATTGGAAAAATCTCAGTTTGAGTATTTTCAGTTTGAGATTCACTAGAGTAGAGGTCAAGACTAAGCCCAGCACTTCTTTACTCTCTTTAAAAGTAATGCTGCTTCTTATTGCTCATAAATTGCTGCCACATCTTGGTATAGAAAATATACTAAACTTTGGAACTACCAGATTTTTTTATTAAGTTTAATACTAAAAGCAGTGTAAGTTTTCAGATGTATATAACCTCTCATCTAAAGACAGACAATTTCTAAAACATTACAAATGAACACACAAACACACAGTACACAAGTGCATTTCCCTGATGAGATTAGGAATTAACATCTCTAGAGGAGGCATATGATGTCTGTTAAGGGGATATCACACCCCACATATATGTTTTTAATGTATGTGAAAATGTTGCCTCTGGATTCTTTCTCTACTGTTATTGTCCTGAATAAAGACTGCAGTGACACAGTCTTTTTATTATTATTAAAAATAGTTAGATTTAGCATGAACGTATTGTATTTTTGGGGAGTGGATGAAGTGGAGTAGAGGGAGCATTGAGTTTTTCATCACTAAATCTTTGCAACTTGGCCACTTACTTTTTGCAACTGTTATTAAGGAAACAGTGAGAAAAGTAGACAAAACGAACACTTTGAAACGCATTTTTTGTTTCTTACTCTTGTTTGTTTATTACTGTATGCAATCTACCAGCCAAAGAGGGAAATTACAGATGACAGGTACAACTCAAATTCAGGAAAGGCATACATTTTTTTCTTCTGCAAACTGGATGGGGTTTTTTCCTGGTTTTGGTTACAACAATGCATGCTATCTTTCCATCAGTAGCTTCTGTGATTTCACAGACTGTGCTCTGTGACACTGAAATACAGAGTTTTAAGGGTCAGTTAATGATGATCCAAACAGCCATATGACTTCTGGGACAAGGTAATTTGTATGAGTTTTAGACAAAGCAGAAAAATTAATGCTGGTAACATATTACTATAGTTCTCTTCTGTAGCAACCCTTTTTGTAGCTGTGTCACTCTGAATCTCTAAAAATTCTGACTCCAGAAGGAAACCAACTATGTAAATGCATTTGCAGGGCTTTTTTCCTTTACGTCCTCTGATGTGTCATATTTCTTTTTCCACCTATTCTACTTCTTCCTGGGCATTGTGGCAGTGTTTGTGGAGACTAAACTTTTTTATTGCTTGGAATTCTATTCTATTTTTAGTGCTTTCTTTAAGGCTACACAAACACAGAGGAACCCCATAGTCAAGATAAGATTTCTACTCTTTATTGAAAGAGAGTTGGAGTTTTCTAAGGGGAGGGAGGGTTTGGAGAGGGGAGAAGGGTTTGGATGTTTGCTGGAGACATTCTAGAAACTTTAACTCAAAAACTGTGATATATATAAAGTGTTTTAAATATTGCAGTGTTTATAGTGCTTCTCATTATTTTCTGGGACTGCAAAAGCTTTGTGACGTGATATTGCTATCTTGTCCTTTAAAATTTTATCTTTAAGCTCTTCTGACCAGCAATTGTATACCTCTTCTTTATACTTCTGTGCCTAGCACACTGGGAATGGCATGATTTGGGGCTGTATCAGCTGCCTAGATATACAAATGAAGTAAAAAGAACTGAAAGCAAAACAGTCTCTTTATCATTTTCCATTCATTGAGTGAGGGGATTTAGAAGAGAACCAAAACATTAATTCCTCTGCTTTGTAGGTACTGCACTGGGATAGTGGATAGGCAAAGAATAAAGTCTCTTTCATTTAAATAAATATTCTTGTGTATGGTTATACTTCACTGCAGTAGGAAGGTACCCTAGTATAGTAGCACATGGGCAGTTGTCCTGCTGCAAAAATTGTACTTCTACCCAGCATAGATGAGGGAAACAAAAGGAAGGAAAAGAAAGACACTTGTAAATTTTTTCGGAGGCTGCAGTTAACTCTGCCAGATGCATTCTAGATCCTTTCAACTCTATTAATGTCATCTAATGTGGCTGGTCCACCGACTGTGGCCACACAATGAGGCAGTGCTGATTGCTTGTTTCCAAGGTATACTGAAGTGCTTGTTATGGAGATTCTTAAAGCCTCAGGTTTGGTTAAGAAAAAGAAATCATTTTTCTAGTACTGCAACTAGCCACTTAGTTCACCTTTCTCTTGAATGGCTAAGTCCATTGGTCACTTTTCATTCTTTTTTGCAGTGAATTTCGCAGTATGTACTGAAACACGGAGAGGATGCCAGGTGCCAAACAGTTAAAGTAATTAACAGTTAAATGTTGGTGCTTGCCAAGTAAAACCTCTAAACCATTTGGCCATCATCAAGACATAGACTGTACAGCTGTGGTGATCATGAATCAGCTGCAAATGTCCCATTTAATCTGAAACAACCAGGCAGATTTCCTTTCTTGTACCCTTATTGTAAAGTAAATCCTTTTCAAGGGGACAGTGACAACTCTAATGGATAATTTACAATCTGCTGAGATGCTGGATGAAATTACAGTCAGTCTGTAGACCAAGAGGTTTCAGAGAAAACAGTAGTAATTTGTTTATTGCCCTCTCTCAATTCCTCAGTTATGATTGATCTCCACTTAGCAGTGTAGTGCAACTAATTGCTTGCAAAAGAATAAAATTACTTAATCTTTATAGGCTTCTTCTATCTTAAGGTTTGGCTTCATAATTCACTGTGTCAATCTCTCTAAATCATGTGGAGTAAGTGGAGTGTATACTTGCATACCGTAATTTAACAAATACTTCATTTATAAACAGTAAACCTGGATAGTCTCTACTAAGCATCTGACAAAACATTGTCACTTGATGGTATCTGGCTTTATGCTACTGATAAGCAGTGGAAGATCAACAGTCAATAAGAGAGGATCATTTGAACTGATTCAGATAGTGTTTCTTAGAATAAAGAAGTTGGTGATAGCAGGAAAATCAGTCTTCTCAAGTATGATGATAACTAAGTGACAGAGTCTTCAACATTAGGAAGGTGTACTTGAAGAAAGGGACTGCATCTTCATAAACGGTGGTGTTACCTATTGACTACATAAAAAAGAAAGATGTCAGAAAGACTGTGTGGAAAAAAAGAAAGAGGATGATAGTAGAGGCTGGATTTTTTCTGGAAAGTAATAAAAGTTCCATGTTTTATCCTTATTTTGTGGATGGTAACTGAGAGAGAAGACACAATTTGCATGCTCTGGCAGCTCCTTACTGTATTTCTCAGTGCTCATAAATGTGTTCCTGGGGTATTGTGAAACAAAAATGCAAGTCCTGGAGATGACTGTTTTGCATGGGTTAGGATTGGGGTACAGAAAATGGGAGAGAAACCACAGAACAGCACTGCTGAAGTCAAACAGAAACAGCAAAAACAGATGAGTGGATGGGCAGACAGCTCAAATGGACTGACAACTTAGTGTCTGTGCATCAAAAATCTTGGTCTGGCTTTTGTGATTATTTTCCAATTGCAAGACATGAACCAGAAAGTAAGTCAGCTGGCACAGAAGCAAGGATACTTAGCTTTCAACAAGCTTTCCATTGGTGATATGAATATACATATCCAGAGCAAGACTATAATCTTATGTCACAATAATATTTGAGCTAAAATAAATTGCCGTGAAATTTGCACTGAGAAAGAGTTCCAATAGGCAATATCTTAAGACTGCTTCAAAGTATCCTCAAGATTTCTAGTACAATTATATCCTGACTTAGTAAAATGCCAACTCCACTTGGCAACTGACTTTTTTTTTTTATTCATAGTCCCTGGAGTGGTAGCTTAAGACATCCCTTGGTATATTTCACCTGTCTGAAACACTTTCACATGTTCATAGGGCTAAATTAAACTGAAATTACTCTTTTTCTATAATCCACAGTACAGCTTTTAGATAATCCCTAAAATAATTCTGAATAAAAATATGGCATCAAACAAGCTTTCAGCATCTGCTTATTAAACTGTATAAAGTTAGTATGTAATGTATTTCTAATTCTCTCAGTTGTTTTCCTCAGATTAATTCTATGCTAATGGGTCCCAAATTCATGATGTTTCAGAGATAAATAGTATGTTTAAAATCTCAAGTGAGAGGCTTAAATCAGGAAGTAAACTGAGTATCTGCAGTGTAGTAATGGCTGAGAAAATCTTTGAAATGTTGTGCATATGTGAGAATGAATTTTCCCTAATTTATGCTTATAAATTTGAATTTGAAATAATATCATCTGAATAGACATGCATCACCTAAAGGCACCGCATTCACCAAGACTTCAAATTCAATTCTAGTAGAGGTGGGNGGTGACAAGTCACCAGTCTGATGTCACCCCATTCATTATCAACCTTCGTGCCTCACCTGTGAGGCTCAACTGTGAGCTGTGTGCTGAACATTTCGTCCAGAAGGATACTGTGAGAGATATCATCAAAACTTTACTGAAATCCAAAAGGATTACATCCACTGGCTTCCTTTTATCAACTAGTGGCTGTCATGGGCTCACCCCAGGCAGCAACCAAGGCCCATGCATCCACTATCTCCCTACCCCGTCTGTGGGATTGGAGTGAGAATTGGAAGGGTGAAAGCCACAAGACGCATGAGTTGAGATAAAGATGCAGGTTAAAGATAAGGGTTAAAGATGCAGGTTAAAGATAAAGGTTAATAGCAAAAGCAAAAGCCACACACTCAAGCAGAGCAAAATAAGGAATTGATCCACTTCTTACAGTNCAAACAACAACAACAACAACAAAAAAAAAAACAAATCATCTGCCCACCAAAATCCACATTTGTTTTGGTTTTATCCATTGCCATTTACTCAGTAACAGCATCTATTTTATGCTATCTCTGAAATTAGAACTAAACCTCTTATTCATGGTCCAGATTCGTTCTTTCGGGTGGTTCTATCTTCGTACCCTTACAGTCACTGTGAGTTGATCCCTCTCTTTGAAGTGGTTCTCAGCAGAGCCCTGTTTAGGCACAGTCATCATGTCAAACTCTCTTTCAGAGGCTCATGGTGCTCAATCACTATGCTACTGCTGTTATAAAAGGTATCAGTACCAGTGAAGAGCTATGAGTAATTTTGTGCCTTTCTTTGGGCATACGGTTCACATAGGACTCAAGCACTTTCAGTTCAATTTCAAATTTATTTTAATAATTTTAAATAAAATATAGCCATTATCAGCTGCACAATAATAAGCAAATAATACTGAAATGGGATTCTGAAAAATGATTTAGTTGTTGAGTGCTACATTTTCTCTTACATTGAGTTTATTACATTAATATTCTGAATTGTAAGAAAACTGAAGCACTAATAAGGTTAACAGTGTTAGGTAGCTGTCTCAGAGATCTGAAACAACAAACATCACAAAAAATTCCTATTATTCATATAGTATGAATGCTTCCTAAACCAACTTGGATGCTTCCTTTTTGCCTGATAGTGCTTTTTGTTTCTTCTATTAAATAGTGTTTAAAAACCTACAACTTCAGTAAATCAGTAAACAGTATCATTACTTCTAAGTGTTTCAGATTCTGAATCAAGGGTTTCATTCAATTTTCCAAGTGGAATAATGCATATAGATGAGGATGTCAAATTGCAAATGACCTGTGTTAGAATGGCGTTCGCAGTGCTTATGGTAAATAATCAACATTATTGACTTAATGTAGGGATTTAATATGATGAAAAATACTAACAGAACAAATTGATTGGAAAATAGAGATGCACATCATTTCAGTTAAAAAAATGAAATAAGTGAGAGTAAAACAATGCAATGGTATTTTGTAATTCAGAAATACATATTCATATATATACATATAGGTATAGTACGGATAGTGCCAGTATTATTGATTTAAATTTCCATAGGAACAAAAGAAAGCATACTGACTTTGATTTGAATGGCTATGCTGGGATTCATTATCAGTATGTTAAAATACAAGTTGTTGGCTATGTCACACCCCTGCAGAACTTTTTTCATTAGTAGTTAATGGCTATCAAGCCTTTCTTTTCATGGTTTTGAGTGCTATTTATTTTTTATTCCATCTATAATCACCCATGTCACACCAGAAATCTCCAGAGATAATGAGAAAATTCAGAAAATTAATTTCTGTATCCAAATACTGTAGACCTGTCTTCGTCAGTAAGAGCATTTGAAATGTAATGCTTTGTGATTTCTCATTTCAGTTTGAACAGTCAAGGCTGCCATGGTGAAGTGCCTCTCAGCATTTTCATAGTGGACCCAGGTTTAAGGTTTTTCGGTAACCCAGAAATATATATGGCCTCAGCTCAGAACTGGAGTTTTATTCACAGAGTCCATCAGATATGCCATAAACAAACTTAGCCAGGAAAGATACTGCTGCTTGTAAAAACTTCATTTAATATTTGCAACTCACTGTGAATATGATCCCAGGACTTGTTTGCTCTTTGTCATTCACTAAATTCTTTGTATTTAACACAAATGATGTTAAAGCCCAGTGGTGATATTCTTATCCATATCAAAAAGCTCCTTAATGCCATTGGTTTTGTTCTTTATTTCATTAAAACTCTTTCCTGTGTAGAATGTTAATTGCAAGAGTTTATCATGATCTTGCCCTGTGTGCACATAGACTGCCTGCATAGGAATTCTGTTTCACTGCGAAGTCACCTTGGGTTGATATGATGTTAGACCTCACAAACACCATATCTGTCCTACCTGGATGACAAAACCTGGAGGAAAACCCAACCTTCCACAACTGATCTGGAACAGAAATGGGTGAACAGCATGGTGTGGTGATGGTATGTCTGGGCTTAGGATAAAGGTAGATGATGCTTATGTTGCCTAGAGTTCTGCTCTTATATTTTTTGTCGAAATGAGTTATTAAATTCCCCAGTCCTCAGCAGACAGTGACAGTTTGATCCAGGATAAGTGCTGCCCTTCTAAACTGGTGTGCAGGGTTTCTGCTGTGTTTTACCCTGTAGGTCACCAGGTTTATCATGGATAAAGTTTTATCTATCTACCTGCAAATTGATGTAATTTGGAAAGCAGCATGGGATTTCATGGGATGAAAAGTGCTGTCTAATGGCCCAGTCCTGTTCCTGAAAGCTGTGCTAATGGCGAGTAGTAATAGGTTGATGTCTCCCTCTGGTTTTGGACACATTAGTGGAAATTTTGCTTCAGCAGAAACTATGGCACTTGGCCTTTGTGAGTCAGCTGCTTTCTGTACATCTTTCCATCATGCAGTGCTCATGCTGTAATGAAATTATATCATTGCTGTTCACTGATGTTAAGCTACCTTATAAACTGCCCCAGTCAACTGAATAATCTGTTTCCACTGCTTTGCATGGCAGATTTGTCTAATGTCACCCTATTTACATCTATATGTGCCTGAATATGGGTGTGTTGAAATACACATATTAATTACAAATTTCCCTAGGTTAGTCTTGCAAAAAACACCATAATCAGCTAAGTGTTTGAAAGCTATGATGTGTGAAATCACAAAATCATAAAACTGGAAAACATTCTGAGTTGGAACGGACCTGATAGCGTCATCAAAGTCCATCTTCTGGCCCTTCACAGGACAACCTCAATCACACCACATACCTGAAAGTACTGAAAGTACTGTCCAAAAGATTCTTANCCATTTATGAAGATGCTGAAGAGCACAGGGTCAAGAATGGAGCCCTGTGGAACCCCACTGGTGACAAGTCACCAGTCTGATGTCACCCCATTCATTATCAACCTTCGTGCCTCACCTGTGAGGCTCAACTGTGAGCTGTGTGCTGAACATTTCGTCCAGAAGGATACTGTGAGAGATATCATCAAAACTTTACTGAAATCCAAAAGGATTACATCCACTGGCTTCCTTTTATCAACTAGTGGCTGTCATGGGCTCACCCCAGGCAGCAACCAAGGCCCATGCATCCACTATCTCCCTACCCCGTCTGTGGGATTGGAGTGAGAATTGGAAGGGTGAAAGCCACAAGACGCATGAGTTGAGATAAAGATGCAGGTTAAAGATAAGGGTTAAAGATGCAGGTTAAAGATAAAGGTTAATAGCAAAAGCAAAAGCCACACACTCAAGCAGAGCAAAATAAGGAATTGATCCACTTCTTACAGTGGCAGGCAGGTGTTCAGCCTTCTCCAGGAGAGCAGGGTTCCATCATGCATTACCGTTACTTGGGAAAATAAAGGTCATAACTCCAGATGTACCCATTTTCTTTCTTCCCCACATTTTATATACTGACTATGATGTCACAGGGCCTGGAATATCTCTTTGGTCAGTTTGGGTCATCTGTTCTGGCTGTGTCACCTCCCAGCTTCCCATGCACCCCCAACTTCCTCACCAGTGTCACAGCGTGAACAGCAGAAAGGCTCTGTGTAAGCCCTGCTCAGCAATAATAGACAAACTTCTATATTATCAACCAGCCACTGTGATGACAATTAACTCTACTCCAGCTGTAACTACTACAGTGGGTTACTTTGTCATAAAAAGAAATCAGCTTTGACAAGCAGGACTTGTCCCTCATGAAGCTGTGCTGGCTGTGACCAATTACTCTGTTGTCTGTCCTTCAGGTGTTTTTCAACACATCTAAGAATGACTTTCATAACCGTAACAGGCACTGCAGTGAGACTGCCAGGCCTGAACTTGCCAGGGTCATCCTTCTTGCCCATTTTGAAGACTGGGACAATGTTAGCCAGCTTCCAGTCAGCTGGGACCTCTCCAGATTCCCAAGACCATTAAAAAATCATTGACAGAAGCTTCACAATAACATCAGCTAGGTTTTTTGACCATTCTCAGTCATTCCTGTCAAGCCTGATAGATTTATAGCAATGCAGCTGGATCAGCAGATCCCTTACAATTTCAGGTTTAACTATGCGCTTATCATTCTCACAGCAATGTTTCTCCAGCTCAAAGCACTGAGACACTCTTAGCCTATTACCAGTTTTGAAAACAGAGCAAAGAAATTACTAAGCACCTCTACCTTTTCTGTGTCCCCATTTGTGAGGTGACCATCTTCATCCTGCACTACCTTTTTGCAATCAATGTATTCAAAAAGACCTTTATATTCCCACAGTTCTGGCCCCACAGACCCCACAGTTCTGGCCCTTCAAATCCAATTAATCCATCAGACATCTTGCTCCAACTTCATTTGGACTTATGGAGGTGCAGTGTGTCTACTTACTGATGAAGGGAAAACTTTTTAAATTCCATGCTGAAGTAATTCAATCTTTTTTCCTCTCACAGGCAGAACAGACTATGAAGTTTTATGGACAGTAGTAAGTCGCAGGTTGCTTGAGTTCAAAGTTCTCAGCTTTCATTGAAATATTGCTTCTAATTCTTTCTTTTTAATCACACTGTCACAAAGGTATTTTCTTCAAGAGAAAAATCAGGAAAAGTTGTATTATCTTAGCTGTAAAAAAAAAAAAAAAAACAAAAAAAACCCCACAAAACAAAAAAAAAAAAAAAAAAAAAACCCAAAAAAAAAAAACCCCCACACACACACAAAAAAAAAATCCCATCCCTACCCTCAGAATCAGAACTTATCTTCACTGTTGCAAAAATCTTTATTTTATATATCAACCAGTGCCCTTGGGCTTTGTTAGTCCTGAAGTTTTGCTTCAGTCGCCACCTGGTGAACGCTGCAGTTGAAAAAGAAGAGAAAATGTGACCATACACAGAGCTGGTCAGTGGTATTGAAGTACCTCATATCAGCCCATTCCCAAGGCGGTTTGCACCCCATGCAGGTAATCTGGCAGCTCCTAGACTGTCATGGGGCAGCTGTACTGCCTGCAGCTGCCACCACACCTCTCTCCACACCACTTGCTTTAGGCAGGTTGGCGGACTGCTACAATTTCCTGGGGAATGTATGTGAGTGAAAGGAAATGCCAATTATCAGCTATTCATATGACAGCAGAACCTGAATGGGATTCCATGGGACAAATGAAAGAGCACTCCTCCCACCCAGGAGCCTCTGTTAGCTCAAGCCATGAAGAGTTTAAAGCTATAAGAATCCTTTAAAGTGGAAAGGTGGAGCTTCTGCTTCCCCTGTAGTATTAGGTTTATATATCCCCATTCATAATGTTATTCTGGGTGTAGTAATAGCCCAGTAAAGGCCAAACCTTGTTTCCTTTGCTACTACTTGCTATGGCATTTATCCCTTTCAGCTCCGAGTGTTAGTGCATCTATTCAGCTTTTAACTAGGATCGCACAATTTAATTCTTCTCCTCTGGGCTATAAGATGACATGCTTCATATAACCGCAGCTTTAAGCATATGCATCTTCGTAATATATTTGTAACTCATGCTCACATGAGCTGAGTACCAGCACTTCCACTGTTTCAAGAAGCATTTGGGCGTTCACTAGGGATCATTTCCCCAGCATGCTGGAAGAGCACTCCATGAACCTCCTGCCGTGTTTCCCCAGTTGAGACCAATGTTACTGCTGTTACAGAAGAGTTATGCTGCAGTTAACAATAACGACTCAGTACACTACAGTGGATTTTGTTTTTCCTCCAAGTTCTGTTCACAGATCGTCATGTAGCTAAAAAACACCCTCAGTCTAGTTTTCTGGCTGGTTTGCTGTGCTCCTCAGTTGTGTTTGCATCTAGTCTTTAACAGGAAAGATTATGGAGAGTTTTATTGCATTAGGCCAAGTTTAATTGAGAAAAGAAGTAACTTAATTAGTTTTTCACATTAAAAATTTGATTGTATGTAGCTGTATGGAAGTTTGGTACTGGGACCTAACCCTACAATGTGGTGGGTCTGCTGCATCCCCAGCACCTTCCCAAGCACAACACTGGGCTTTCCTCAACAGCATGATGTGAAAGGCTAAGGTGATACATCCTTCAGAATTCACTGAATATGTCGTGACTACATAGAACTTTATAATCCTCATTCAGAAGGAATTTATTTTTCCTTATTTATAAATGTCCCTAAGGTTATAAAATTTATTCTTGCTATTTATTCTTATATGGTCTCTATATTTATTTAAATTCACACATAAAGAACCTGTCCATATTCAGTTTCACATTCTCTCACTTGAATATTCAAAGCAGTTTTGAGCAGAGTAGAACTTTTGGGTGCCTTATTTCTTTTTAAAATATAATTTTCCAAGAGACGTGCTTAGTATTTTAAAGAATTGTAATAAATGAAAGTGCTAATGCAAGCCTACTGCATTCCCCTATTAAAAAAACCACATTTTTTCTTGCTTCCACCATAAAATATTTATAATCTTGAGATATTTTCCAAATAAAAGTGCCAAAACATGGTAATTTATGACCGATATTGATGGCTAATAAGAGATGATTCCATAATTTTTTTTGTTCTAAAAGAATTGAAAGTTGCAAGAGATCAAATTAATTTCTTGCAAATATGAAGTAAGGAGCAATAGCAGTAGTCAGGCCAGGTCCTCTAGCATGGAGATGGGAATCAGACCCTTGCCTTTGCAGATGTCCAAAGGCGTCTTTGCAGTCTCAGCCCTGGAGAAAGGCCAAAATTAGCGTGGAAAAATTTTGTTTCACAGTTCCACAAGCTAGGACTTGATTCACAGTTCACACCTCTTTTCATCACTGACACAACCACATGCTTACAGTATTAAATGTGCTGTACCTTAGTGTGATTTTCTTTGAGTTAGCTGTTGTTTGCATAATTTGCCAAAAGACAGCATTTTTCATCACTGTCGAAACAAAGGTTCAGCACTATTTTACCAGCAACCTGTCTGCAAGGAACAGGCAGCATGAGTAACTGGAATTTTTGGCTAGTCAGTAAGTTTTAAGTCAGTGCTAAAAAATAAATTCCTAATTAACTGACATCATATAGAACCATCTTCATTTATCTTTTTGTGTCATGTACTCTGCTTTCCTACTGACAAAATATGTAAGGGCTGAAGTACAGAATCATGTAATTGTGCCTCTCTAAGTCTTTTATGGAGCAGTATGGGAATGCCAACACGGCCATGAGTCTCAGCTCTGGTGAGCAAGGGATGAACAATAACCCAAGCCTTGTATGTGGCAGAGGAAGGGAGGTTCCTATTGCCGGTGCCCTATCAGGAGGAAGAATATTATAATTCCTGCTTGTGTCAGCTCATACCAGTCCCAACAATGCAAACCTTTTCATGTAAGCATGATGCCAGCCTAGACCTTGCCCATTAACAGCATCTCCACAGACTCTGTCCTTAGCATTCACCTTATTGCCAAAGGAAGCTCAATTAAGCTGCAGAGGAAAGAGGAATCCAGAAGTGAAAAAAAATGAGCACCTGAATTGAGAGGTTCAGCTGTGAAACAAGCAGAAATACAAGACAGAGTTGCAGAAAAATATCCATACGCACACAGATATATTTTATAAGCACTGGGTGTCATATTTTAAACCATGAGACAAGCAAAAATAAAACTGTTTTGTGAATCTCACTGGCATATGTTTGAGCTGATCTATATCCCTTGTTCTAGCTTCCCCATTTTTGGAAAAGGCTCTTATTCTAACTTCCATGGAATATTTAGCATGTACTCTGATGTTTTAAGAGACCCGGTCTTTCAAAAAGTGCCATAACTGTTTGTAAATTATTTAATTACATTTCATTCACTTTCCTAGAAACTGTTATGAAAAGCGCAAACAAATGTGGGAAACTTAAAGCACGAGTTATATAGAGTACAAGCTATATACAAGCAACTTGTATCTCTTCTGTTTTTGCAAGTGTCGTGATTTGACATTGGCCAAATGCCAGGCACATATGAAAGTGGTTTTTTTATCCTCTCCTGCTACAGTTGGGCAGAGGAGAGGGAAAAAATTTAACAAAAGGCACATGAGTTGAGATAAGGATTGGGAGGGAAAAAAAACACTCTAAGGGCAAAACAGGTTCAAATTTAGAGGTATAAATTTATTACTAACAGAGCCAGATAGTGGAGGATAATGAGAGGTAAAATAAGCCCTCAAAACACCTTTTCTCCCCCCAGCCCCTCCCTCCTTCCCACTGACAGTGCAGGGAGACAGTGTGCAGGGATTTTGGTCAGCTCATCACTCAAGATCTTCTGTTTGCTCAGAGAGAGAAGTCTTCTCTGCTGTGCAATCGGGTCCCTCCCACAGGTAAACAGTCTTCCCAAAATTGTTGTGGCATGGGTCACTTGTCCACAGCTTGTAATCTTTTAAGGATAGGCTGCTCTAGTTTGGAAGCAAGGGCTCTCTTTCTGTCTCTGGAAGCAGAGACCCTTTCTCTCTGTTCAGGTCTTCCACCAGATCACAGCTGTCATTGGTATCTACCCACTCGGGCATGAGCACTTTTCCCATGGGCTTCAAGTGGATCTTTACATTCCCCCATAGACTTCATGCATTACAAGGGGACAGTTTCTGTCACCATAGTCCTCACCACGGCTTGCAGATGAATCTTGGCTCCAGCACTTGGAGCACCTCCTCCCCCTTTCTTTTCCACTGACCTTGGTGCTTCCATGTTGTTTTCTCTCACATGTCCTCACTTCCTCCTCTTCTCTGACTAGAAGAAAAACTGTTACTTGTAGATACTATTGTCAACAAGTTCTGCTAATTCCAAGATTATTTCAAGATCCTGCGGCATTGAGAAGTAATCTTGTCTAGGTTCTGTGTCAGGGAGTCACTCATCATGCTTTTGCTGCTGGCCAGGTGGCCCCACCACCACGGCGCGGGCAGTGGCTGCCACCCTGGTGTTGGTGCTGGTTAACACTCTCTTCTTGCAGGGCACCACCGCAAGTGGAGAAGGGGAAGCCACAGCCACCCCTGTGCTTTCACCTGCAGCATGCCTAGCTGGGGGCAGCCAGGCAGGCAGAGCTTGCTGAGGGCCATGCTGGCATGGCAGCAGCCACAACTGCAGCTGCGGTGGTTCCTACCCCTGGGGAAAAATTGCGCCTGCACTGTTTTGATTTTCTTCTTAAATGTGTCACCACAGAGGCATTACCAACTCTCTAACTGGGCCAGCAGCATCTCACAGAAGGGTCGTCGTCTGCTACCAAAAAGTCAGGCCATGTAAATCAACACAGCAAGCCTGTCTCTGAGAATATGGCACAGAAAATATGACTTCCCTCTCACACTTTTGTGAGCTTCCAACACACTCTGCAATTAGGAAAGATCCCTTTATGTTCCGAAAGCTGCTGACAAGAATGGAAACTGATCTATTATTGGACATAGGTTTATGAACAAAAGCTATCGCTAGATGTGAAACTTACAGCCTTCTGCTGCTTTTTAAACAAACCTGATGCTATGAGAGCATATGTCTTTTGTATTATTTAATGACTTCTGCCAAAAAGTTAGGCATGGGCAAATATTCTTCTTGGGAGACATGAGATGTGATTGATGAAAAGTAACATGGAAAAAACTATAATTGTCGGGGATGAATTTGACCAATGTGGGAGGAGATAGGAAGACCTCATCACTGACATTTTATTTCATCAGGGAAGTCTACACAGTCTGATTTCTTTCTTCAAGCCAAGCTAAGGATGTCCTGGTAGCTCAGTTCTTGTTTTGGTCTCAAGATTGTTGTACAACAAATAACTGTTCACTCCTAATAAATTTCACCTGTTTTCCTCCTAGGGTGAACAGTCCCATTTTTCATTTACTGTCACGCACTAATAAAAGTTGAATGATATTTGTAATACCTTATTTTCTTTCAGTCAAGGCATAGAAGCAATGATTTAATTTTAATCTTCCAGTTTTCCACTTCAGAAAACAGTTTCCATCTTTGTTTCAATTCAAAAAGTAATCTTATTATTTTCATACAGAATATATTTTATTATGAAGTTTTTATCTCTGAAATCTGCAACACTTTATTACTCTACTAGGGATAGGTGTTGATGATATATTTCTTTTTTCCATGCAGCAATCTGTTATAGGGGATGTTTTTCCTGTGTCAGGAATTACTATTGATAAAATATACAAAATTCACAAGAACTGGCACTGAAATTTTTGAATGGAAAATGTCAACCTATGTACTCTGCTTTTAACTGGTTTGTTTTCATTTAAATCTTGTGAATTTCATTTACTTTGTAGTATGGCCAGATCCTGTCCAGCTTAAATGTGTGCTTTAGAAATAGAACCATGCTAGGGTACAGCAGGAGCTTTTCAAACTCCAGACCAAGCTTCAGACCTTACCAACCACAAGTCACTATGTGCAGGAAGGAAACCAAAAAATTGATTGCTGACTGTGCTAATAGATTGCATTCATTACTTTCCTGTGGTTAAGGGAAGTTTCTTTTTCTTTAATAACCATAGCAATTAATTTGGAATTCAAAATACCACTGGAATGCAAAATCATAACCAAGAGAAAAATTGAAGCATATTGTTTCTGTCAACTGAGATGGTTTTTCTTCCATATTATGCTTGACAGTAGTTTATATATTTTGCCAGACTGCTGCCAAAAATCTTTTAAGTCCTTTCCACTTTTCATTGTTGGAAGAGATCATAAGTGTTGGATAGAAAAAAGTAATCTTCCCATATGCCTTATAGTATTTAATTTAGGAAAATTCAACTTCTGACTCTATTTTTGCAATGTTTACTCTCTTGATGAAGCAGTCCTACCAGGCTCCATAATATGAACATCCCATATCATTATTCAGGATTAATCAATTTGGGGAAGGTTTTTTTAATTCATTTTAAGCTATTTGGCCTCAAACTGATAGTGCTACAGGTAGCGTAAGGGAGCTAATTGTTTAAATAGAAGTTTTGTTTCAACAAGAAACAAAGAAAGAAACGAGAAGACCTGTTTCTTTTGCAGAACAGAAAGAGAGGCCAATGTGTTGTTTCAGTTAATAAAATTATATTTAATACATAAATGCAGGTAAAATAATGCTAACAGAAAAAGTGGACAGTGGTCCCTAGAAAGACGAGGTCCTTTTCTACTTTGCAGAAAATTACTGTTTACCCATTACAGCTAGGCCCTCTGTTACTTTACAAGATAGTAATAGTTTACCACCACTTGTGGCTTTTCTTAATTAACATGCCTTTTTAGTACATGGCTTTAAAGAAAGGATTTATTTTCTCATGAAAAAAAGAAATCTTTTCTTTTCTATGATACCTGTTTCTGTCTGTGTTATGTGTTAAAGTGCAGTAAAATACGTATATATAGACAAATTTAAGTCATTATTTAACAGCTTGCACATTGCTTTAATAAAAAAGGCATCCATGCACATGCTCAAAATCCTGTCACCCCTGGGGCAAGAGTATTTCAGTCAAATTAATATTTTTGTTACGTTCATGTAAGAGAGGCTGTGTGTCTATGCATATTCATCTAGCTCTCTAAGTAGTCCATATTGGTATAAAGTTCAGATAATTTTGTCTCTTTTACTTAAGAGTCCCTTCTTTTATTCTTGAAGGGTTTTGTCACTAACCCGCTTTCACCTATGACAGCCACAGGTAAATCTCAGATTAAAATTTATGTTCCAATCTAAAATGGATCCTTTCTAATATAGCCCAAAGCTGCCTAGCTTATGAATTTTGTGGTGTGTTAGGATACTCTTCAGTGATAAGAAAAGAGTAGAGATTAGATATGTTCCAAGTTGTGTGTATCTTCTCTCAAAGAGTTGAGAGAAGCAGTCTCTAAAGGAATGTTTCAAATTTTATTTTCTCATGAATTGATAGTGGTGTATTTCTTTATTACCAAGGTGACAGCATGTATGAGATGTAAAGACTGGTTTGCTCAGGCAATTACCCCTTGTTGATAGCCGATTACTTCCCCTGTCAAACTTGAAAATAACTTGTTGATATGTAAGTTACTGCTATTCTGGAGATGCAGTAGTTTAGTCTCTTGTATCCTTTATGAGCACATTTATTTTAATCAGCAGAGTTTGGAATGGCTCTTTTATGCATCCCCTTGTAATATAACAAAGGAGTGTATTTGTACACAAAGGAGAAAAGATTTTATATATTGCAGAAGATCATGCCTTATGGGGGATATCATATCCCATGTTCTTTTTCCATGCAAAGAATGTAATATTCATTTTCTATAGCAGTGGTCCAAATTATTTTTCTAAATAAATATTTCATCTCAGTGAGTTACAAACAGTATCATTTATACTTGAGAACAGTGTCTGAGCAAACAGTGATCACACACAATTGGTCTATGAAATTGTGCCACAGAAAATCAAGACTTGATTTCTTTTGGGCTCATTGCTTATTTTTGTTTCTTTCTTTCTTTTATGAGGTGTTTTTGTTGGTGTTTGTGGGGAGGGGGAGTTACTTAAAAAACTTTAAAATAAAGCATGCATTCTGTGGAGTATCTAATGAATAGGATATTTTGCAGAAAAATCAGTTGCCATAAATTAAAAAATACCTGCCAAACAAAATGCTTATTGTATACTTTCATATGAAAACAGAAATTAAAGTGAAAATTACCCCTCTTGCCACTGGACAACTTTCTGAATGTAGAAATATTTAAATTTTTCTTCAACTATCTAAAGTTCAAGATTCATTTTACTGAAGTATATGGAGCCATTTCCATGGCAAGTTCCTATTTTAGCTGTGTGGCAGACACTGGCCTAAATAAGAAATTAAAGTTTGCCTCATAACAGTTTACATATTTTGGGTCAATATACAATTATAACATCATTGATTAATGTATAAACATCAAAACTACCACAGTACATAGTTAAATACATTAATTATTAAAAATATTGCCATATAAGCACCTTTTCACTTCCTGCTTAAAAATTAAGAGCCTTCCTTGATGCACGTTAATAGCCCACATCAAAATTAATGGTACTTTTGTCAACATTATAGCTTTTTAGAATAGCAAATAAGTGTTATCACACACCCTATGGGGCAATTATGGCTATATATTGTCTTTTATACTAACCTCACTATGTTTGTGGACACTTAACCTTTTACATGTGTCACCTGACTTCTCTTTGCTTAATACTTACATCATTTCTACTGGTATAGCTTTTCATGCTCTTAAACAAAATCAGATTTTTTTTGCATAGCATGCTTAGAAAACACGTGCTAAATTCAACTTTGCATCCATGTTCCTCTGCACTTTGGTGAAGTTTGCACTGCCTTTAGTGTCCTTTGCTTGCAGAAGGTACATTTATTTTCCAATGATATGTGACATTCTTCTGAGATGTATTGTGTTGATCTGTGATTCAATAGTCATATCTGCTTTGGAGATACAATAGTCCCCATGATTTGTCTTTTTCTTCCTAATGCTGCTGATGCATATCCTCCATTACTGGTTTGTCCTGATTGTGAGGGGGAAAAAATTATATGTGTGAGCACATCTATTTATATCTATTCTTGTTGATAAGAATACTAGCTATTTCCCTGTATCAAAATAACCTGTTGATATTTGTTGATTCTATGCAATATCAGCTGCTTTATTTAATTAAAAGGTTCTGCATCTTTTCCTAAGAATTCACATGTAATGGTACCAAGAAACAAATAGTTTCTATGAAAAGCTATAGCATGAATATTTTAAGATTCGAAAAACTGCATACATTTTTTCTAGTATTTCTCTACATTTTAACTTTTTGGTCTATGCTAGAGCAGTCATACAAAAGTGACAAAATATCAGAAGACAAGGATCCTTTGTGCTTGGGACTTAATCAAGCCTGGAAAGTAAGTGAAATACACATGCAAAGTTGTTCTCATTCTTTGTCATGTTGTTAAGAATAAAGAAATTTAGCCAACTACAGAAGTCCTTACAGTTAATCATGTAATCATTTAATGATTACATGATTAAATCATTTAATGCCAATTTGATATTAACATGAAACCAGGAGAGTTCCAAATACCAAAAAAATTCTTGCATCCATGACAGAGATGTACAATGGAGGAGTAAATATTAGAAGAAAAACCCAGTTCTCATTCTCTCTCAGTTCCTTTAGAAATATCAAATGGAAAACTAGGTAAATCCCACCAAAGGAAGCAAAGTTTCTTTCTTGAACAGGAATAACATTGAAAAGGCAACTCACATCTGAAAAGCAAATTGGTGTCAGGCTGAAACCAAGGTAGACTAGATTTTGAAGAGTGGTTACGAAGAATGACTGATGTTCTCTTCACAGTAGGGCAATAAAATCCATGTGAATTTGAATACGAATGCAGGAATCTTCCAGAGTAAATTCTGTTTGAGAAGGACTTGTTGCACTCTTGTGGAAGACTGTCTTACCAAGGACACTAAGTTGCAGCTGCAGATTTGAAACAGACAAATATCAGAAAAACAGAACTGTTGACATGCTTTAATTTTTTAAGGTTATTTTCCAAGTCTGTTATAGGCCACGTATTCCCTTTTTGTGCAAAATCCCATGGAAAGGAAACATAGGCACTGTGTACTTATGCAGCACTTGAAAAGTTGATACCTCAATCCCTTTGGACTAGGAGGCTCATATCTCTGGAAGACTGAGAGACAGCATTTTTAATATAATATGGTGTCCCAATTAACTCAAGTGATCCCTCTTTGTTCATGCAGTTGCACTCAATTCAATTGGCGTAGACAGCTTCCATCCCAGTGGTGAGATCTCACCTTGCACTTTTTGCCCTCCCTGACTTGTTCAAAGCATTTGAGAAAGATAGAAGCCACAGATGGGAGCTTCTGCTCAGCAGAACAGTGGTGGCTTACAGCGGAGATCACACAAGATGTTGGCAGCATTACGCTATGGAAGCATGACACAGCGAACAGATGAACTTCACAGTTTTTCTCAGCTTTTCCAGAACCACATCTACTTGAGTGAAGCAAAACTTCCATATAATCAGCTATCCAGAGTCTGTCATTTGTCACATGCTGAACAAACCCCTGCTTCAATGGTGGTGAATCAGAATTCTGAATAAAAAAGGCCTTTTTCATGTCCTCCTGTGTAAGAATAGGTTTGTGTGTCTCTAAATTGTTTGTGAATCCTGTAGCTGCTTATTCAGTGCTGTAGTTAAGAAACTGCCAGAGTATGAGAATAACTAGGGCCTGAATGTTGGTGAATAATCTATCAAAGATATTTGTTTGAAATTTCCTCCATTGATATGGTTATCTTGCATTCAATAAAGGCATTTAAAAAGCAATATTGCTTTACTAATGCATATTAAGACAATCACCTTGCCTTCTTTCAGTTAAAAAGTTAATAGATCTCCCTTGCATCAACTACAAATATTTGTGTGTGTGTGCGTGCATAATAGTCCTAGGAGTAACAGTGCAATACAGGATATGGTTACAATTCACACAATATTTTACATACTATTTTTGCACATCTGTGTGATACATTAATAAAGTTCTGTACCCTGAAGGGTCTCAGTCACTGGGAAACAAATAAAAGCTACAAAATAAAAAGTATCTAAATGTATGAGTGTTTTATAAATCAGTGATGGGTTTTACACTTTCCTGCTATGTGTCAGACCAGCATGAATGCAGGGTCTGCAAGGAAGTCAGCAAAACTGCAAATAGACGATGAATATGCCTCTGGCAAAGCAGTTAGGTCTGGGGCAGGTGACAAACTCAATGTAATCACAATATTTGAAAGGAGAACACTTTTTCTTTTCCTTGAGAACATTTACTGCCTATACAGAAAACACTCAAATCTTCTTTTATGATTTTCACCAGTCAAATACCCATGAACCAGATTGTTTCCAAGAAAAAATTTTATTAGCTTGATCTCCAATAGGGGAGCACCTTCCTACACTGTGAATATTGCTACTGATGGCATGGATAATTGAAGCATGCGAGAAACTTCTATTTCATCTGCAAGTATACATTTAACCTCAAAGTGTCAAGTACACTTCATTTACATAGAGAGAACATGAGTGTGTATTTCAGTACACTCAAAACAGCACCTTCTAGGTATTACTGAGAGGACATTAAAGCTTGTCCTCTTTGCATTTTTGTTCACAGATTTTTGTCTTCTGTCATTAGCCAATTTGTACTATACAGGCATTCAGCAAAGTCTGATCACTTTGAATGGGCTGAGCTCATAAAATTTTTCCATGAGTTCCTCAGAGAAAGCTAAATGCATTTGCTGAGCTCATTAGGACATGAGAGAGATCAGCAGGTGTAGCCATCAAGTTGAAATAACATGCTACTCTCAGACACATTTTAAAAACACCCCTTCTTTTTTGAGAGAAATCAGAAGTGTTCACAGCCGTTAAGCCTCAGTAAGTCTAAAATACAGAATTGTATCAAGACATATTCTCACTTCAAAAATGTAAACTGGAATCATCATCCAGATCAAAATTGTTCTTTGGACTAGCAAGAACATTCCAAAATTAATGGAGATATGAAAACATCAGACTTGGAGGAAAACTAAATTTATAATATTCTTTTTGGTGTTTAAAGGTTTGTGTTTTGGGGATCGCTGAACTTCACACCTGTCCAAAGCAAATACTTCACCCTTCTCTTTCAATTAGCATGGAAGTAAAATTTTTCATGCTTTTAAGAATTTTCATCAAGGGTGTAAGTACACTGGTCATGGTCTCCCTCAATTCCTTACAAACAGAGTGGTTTAAAGGGGTAATACACCGTATTTGAATAGGATTCTTAGTGCCTACTAATATTACCTGTGGCTCAGGTTCTTGAAGGCTCAATTGACTTTTTAATTATTATTCATAAAACTTTCATAGATAAGTGTTTCCCAGTGTATGAAGCTGGCGCAGAACACTCACTTCTACTCATAGGTACCACTGTACACTGGATTGAGAAAGGTTAAACTTCTGTTTCTCTGCTACTAATGTGCTGCATGGTCCTCTTCTAGCCACTTTGGTCTTGTATGTGGCACACCAGTCTAGACCAGAAAGCTGTTGTAACAGCTGCAGTAATACTTTTGCTAGGTATTGTTTTAGATTCTCCAACTTGTGGTTGTGAAACCACAAAGTAAGTCTTGCAAGATTTTTTAGTGTGTTTGATGCAATTGTGACTATAGAATAACAGGTTGTTTGCAAGTATTGTATTCATGTTGCACATGAATATTAAAAAAAAAACCCTCTGCATTTATGTATGTGTAAAGATATCAACCTATTTATGTGGCTATATACATGCAATTAATGCCACTAAATTGGAGATTCAACTCACTGTATGTACGTCAGAAATTAAAGCAAATAGCCTGCTACTCTGTGTAGTTCTCTTTCGCATTCAAAACAAGCCTCATGATGAAGGCAAGACTTAGCTAATTAATAGTGGCTTGTCCTTGTTGCCGGGTTTTACCTGCAGCATTGTCTTCAGCAGTATATCAAGACCATAAAGATATTGACAGATGCATTGTGACAATCCTCATGCAAATCATATTACAGTCATCCTAACACTAATTTTGCCAAAGCAACGATAATGATTCTAAATAATAGCTAAACAAAAACATTATAGCACATTACTAGCAGGTATGGAGGGCTCCTATGGCTCTTTTATAACAATGCGATGCTGCAGAGCTGTTATCTTTATCTTTAGAACCATTTTCTCATTTGTGATTTGTGACACCAGCAAACAAAACAACCTTGGCACGAGCAGCAGTTCAGGATCAATGTGGGTGTTAATGACATTGTGAGTAGATAAATACAAGGGCAGGAATCCAAATCCCACAGCAGCCCTCGTGCAGTTAATGCCATCTCTGCAAATGGCATATTCTTGGAGCTAGTCCAGGAGCCGTGGTCACAAGATGAACTTTCCCTGACTTTGCAATGCATTAACATCCAGAACACCCTGGCATCCGCAACCCTTGCTTATGAATCACTCAGAGGCCCCTACATATATTTTCCGAATAAGTGTCAGGAAACATGTTCTGTACTAAAGAGTACAATTGTTTAACACTTTGTCAGGCAGTTACCAAGGGTTGTATCAACACATGAGGATGTGTATTTTATAATTTGCTTGGAATAGATTTTTGACCCATGCACCAATGAGCAGGTTGCAGGCTGAGTAGTATTTGCTTTCAGAAAGGCAGTATGATATCACAAGGTCAGTTTACTGTCATTTTTTTCTTTAATAAAAAAAGGGAAAAAAACCCCAAAACACAAAAAAAATTAAGGGGCATTTAAAATATTTTGACAAGGTGACCCACAATTTTCCATTAATGATGTGTTTGTCTAAGCCCCTCTGCATTGTTATGCATGGACCATGTAGTCACTCACTGATGTCTCACTTGGGGGTGGGAAATAAGTCAAGTGGGACTTCTCCAAGGTCTTTCACAG
>VYZP01042001.1:9389-21099 GCA_013400635.1 Hypocryptadius cinnamomeus | reverse complement strand
GGAAGGGAAGGGAAGGGAAGGGAAGGGTGTTTTCCTGCCCTGCAGACAAGCACATCCTAGGAAAGCATTACCTGGGGTGTAGCGTGGCAAGCACAGCCCAGCACAAGCCTGGCAAGGGGATTAACACCTCTGCCTTTCATGTGGCTGTTGAGCTGTGTTTGTGCTGCTCACACAGAGCAGCACCTTCCCAGCTGGCTGCAAGGGAACCGTGTGTCCAGGGGCTGTGAGAGCCCCTCTTCCCAGCAGGATGGGGACATGCTCCCAGCAGAGGTCACTCTGAGGGAAGGAAAGCAATAACAACCTGGCTGGAACAGACACCTTCTTCAGGGAAAAGCCACTCATTTATGTTTTCGGTCTTGTACACCTCACTGCGAAAGATTTTGAAGTAATTAATTTAAAAATAGAGCAGGACAGTCAGCTCTAGAAGCAGAAATAAAGTACACACACTAAATATAACCTATTTCAGCCTACAGAAAATACTTCTGAGATTAATGGCCAAAAAGACTGTCTGGGAAAAAGAATGTTTAAGAACAAGGAGGCTATCACTCCGTAACAGCTTTACAGCTTTCACTCAATGGCTGTTTTTCATTAATATGGCTGGTCAATATTATTTTGTTTAAATTAGCATTTCACATATTTTTGATGTCCTGAATTAGCTGCCTAGCTGTAGACATTTTCTTTTCCTTTTCCTCTAGTTGAGACTGCTGAAAAGAGTGAAAGAATGCTAGCTACAGAAGAATTTTTAGTTTCTATTACACCCTTTCAGAGCAAGAAGTGATGTCGGCATAAACCAAAGAAGTTTGAAGAAATAAAATGGCAGCTGAGAAGAGATCCCAGACTCTCCAAAACAGCCTCAAATGGGTAGCAAAGGATGACTGTGTGGCCTCAGACAGCACACTGCTGCCTCAAAAAAATGTGATTTATGACTGGTGAGCAATGTAACCAGTATCAGACAATACGCCTCCCCAAAAGACACATACAAAAGCTGTGTTTAGATTAACACACTCTCCTTAATTTTCTACATACTTGAATCACTCCAAGCCCTCAAATGTTCTGCAGTTCTCCAATTATGAGAAAACAAATTAAAATCCAACAACTTCAAATGAGTGTGTATGACACACACCCAGCATGGGACTTCAAACAAGCACATCTGAACGAGACAGTAACTCTTCCTAAATCTAAATGGCATTTTCATTTCTAAATGTGAGAACTTTTGCAGGTTCAGAGTCCAGGAGGTACATCCATGCTACTCAGTAATTTTGGGAGGGGAGGGTGTGGGTAGAAGAGAAGGGGGTTTTCACTGCAATTTGGTTACAAAGCTTGTTTGCACAGGGCTGTGCTGGCCTCATGGTGGCTATTCATAAGAGATCCCCAGAGGAGCTGTAAAGTCTGCCTATAGCCCAGGTGCTATAATTGCTGTCTGTCAAAACAGAGCTGTTTTCTCAGCAAACATTTCAGAATGCCCAGTGCTAAGTTGATTAGTTAGTGGGTTTCTGGGGAGGAATATAAGGATGATGGCTGAGAGACAGAGCAAAATTGATGACTCGGAGACAAAACTTGGATTTCATTAAAACACTCCAGAGAGCGTTTAATTTCTCAGAGAATTCCTGGCACTGAAAGGGAAGCAGGTACTAGGAAGGAGTTATTACCAATAATGTCTAATTTCCACTGCAAGGAACATTAATCAGTTCAAGAACCAAACAGAGGGGCGTTATCAGTACAGAATCTGGCTCAGCTGTCCCTTGAGCATGGCTGTTCCTACAGAGATACCATTCCCATGCCAGAGATGTCTCCCTTTCAGTACACCCAGCGAGCTTCTGAGGCTTCTCTGGAACACAGGAGCTTTGAGGGGCACCTCCACCTTCAGAGTGTGCTGACTCCACATCCAGACTGCTCTGGGTTGGTCATGGGGAAAGACAGACCTGGCTCCCTCAGCTTCCAGCAGCAGCGACCACACAGAGTCCATTGAAAGCACCACATGAGCTCATCTGGTGTATCTGGACACAGGCTGAGCCTGTGCAGGGCCCGGACACCTGAGCCTATGAACTCCAGAAAAAACACTTCTGGCACGAAGCTGCGCACGGGAACGTCAGGGCTGGAAGAGGGGGACAGCAGGAGGAGTTGGCACGAGGGAAAAAGGAAGGAAATTAGGGGCATACAGCACAGCAAGGCTTCAGCCATCTTCTGCAATTAAAGGAACTCTTCACAGACCCTTAAAGTGGCAGAAGGCATTAGGGGTGTGCTCAGGCCGTGACTTACAGCTTCCTACCTCTGCAGCCTGGTTAAGAAGGCAGCGCAGATGGAACTCATCCACAACCACAGCAGCCCCTTACAGACCCCTTCAGGAAGGGCTTGGTGAAGCAAGCTCATAATGGCTCTTCCTGAACATTTATCTGCACTGCTGTGTTTTCCATTAGTAATCACTGCTCCTGAACATCCACAGTATTAAAGCAACGTCATTTGTACTGCTCAGGTTACATCAGTGTCAACACTCACTCGAAGTCCTAGGGTTTCAGGGCTTTGGAATTTTGCCATCAAACTTCCCTTCAGGCATGGCAAAGTGGGGCTCTGCCCGCCCTCATTTCCCAGGCACCTTCACAGAAGGATTTTTACAAAAATCCCTGTGCAAGCATTTAAGATGTTTTTGTGTTTCTCGAACTAGAAATGTCTTTGATTATTACTATTGTTATTATATTTGACAAGGGTTAATTGTGAAGTCTCAAAATGTACATTAAATGATACAACTAAAATGCAACACTTTGTTAAATTCAGGGCAGCACAAGTTCTTACTAGAGTGCACCTCTATTTTAGTATTAGCTGACACCTCTTAAGACTACAGAGGGCCTGACAATGGGTAGTTACAAGGGTAGCTCAAATAGTAAAAACAAAAAGTACTAACATTTTGTGATCATTTAGGAAAAAATGTTGAATTGATAACAAAGCTTAAGCATTGCAGTAATTTGAATAAAAATTCTAATGATGCAATGGACTGATATAACAGTTTCTGAGATTTAGTACTGATTAACTAATTTAATGATTTTTAACAACACCCTGAGGAATACAAACCTATCATTACTCTATTTTTTTCAAACTACTGGTCATTATAGAGCAGTCTGGGAATCCACCTGTGAAGCAGACATCATGCCAAAAGGCCTTCAGCAAGCTCTCTGGCCCACTTGAAAAGGCATTTATTTATGTTATCATTGTCAGCATTGCCTCAAACCAGGCACTGGCTGCACAAGCAGAATTCACCACCCAAAATGACATGCACAGGTTCCCTTCACAGCTACTGAGCCACACACCTCACAGTGGAATCAGAGCTGGGCAACAAAACGAAGAACACATGAATCAACAGGAGAACAAGAGGATACCTGTTTTGTTCCCAGTTCTGGGAATCAAAACTGCTGCTGTGAGAGGATCTACCCGTAAAAGTGGGATCCACAGCCCACAAAAGCTCAGAGGAGACACATCTAACCAAGGCAACTGCATACCATGACTGTCCCAAGCTGTACACTAAGTGACAACTGAATGATGAGAGTGAGGACAGGGTGCTG
Organism: Hypocryptadius cinnamomeus; assembly: GCA_013400635.1. NCBI lineage: Eukaryota > Metazoa > Chordata > Aves > Passeriformes > Zosteropidae > Hypocryptadius > Hypocryptadius cinnamomeus. The sequence continues at coordinate 17,545 of VYZP01042001.1, read as the reverse complement.
ATCCCCTTATTGACAGCTGCTTATTGGCAGCTTGTTCTAGAACATTATCCAGGAACTGGGAGATTTTGTCTCAGAACTTCAAACCCACACTGTAGGGTGCCTACTGGAGTAACCAGGCCATAAGATGTATTTTGGGATGACTTTTCATTTCCTGTGAGGAAGGAAATACAAAACTGGGGATCTTTACTGACAGTACTCAACAAGGTCCTCACTTCATATTAAGCTATTTTAAGTATTTTCTTTTTTTATTGTCTTCATACTACGCCTATAATCATTATGTCATTAAACAAGCTCATACCATGTCCACAAACGCTTTCCACTTTAAGAAAGTGTAGGAGACAGTTTTGTGTTTAAAAAAGGAAGAACAGGTGGACTCTGCAAAGTCTCCTTTGCACATCCAACCAAAGGTGGTGTTTAAAAGTTAGTCCTCTGCACTCTGAAAACAAATATACCAGATATAAGGAATTGCCAAAGGAAATATTCTGTTCTTCAGGCCTATTTTCTAGATTAACCATTGGTTTATTGATTGATTCTTAAGGATTAAGCCTTTAACTTCCCCATTTTGCTTCAAACCATAGTGACCACAACTGCATAGCAGCAGCTGTTCCACCCAGAAGGATCCAGCTGTTCCCATTCCAGAAGGATCAGGAATGGCCTCTGAAATACCACATAGCTGAGCCTGGACTGCTGTGGTGACCAAAACCAAGCACTGCCAAAATTTGGAGCTAATGCCACTCTAAAGATGGAAAACCTGAAGAGCAGTCAAGTTATCAATCAGTACAGTGGGCTTTGTAAGGGCCAAAGGGAATTTTTTCAGTGGGGTAGGAGATTATGCAATGCAAACGCAACTCCATGGAAAAACTGGATCCAATTATAAATACAGAATTTTATTAGATAGTTTCTAGCCCATGCTGAAGAACAATAGTCTAACTTGTTGATTTCTGTGCTAGAATTTGTTTTTCCTCCAGCTAAGCTGCATACAGACATTCCTCTTTTTGAATCCAGGGGCAACCACACTACCAAAAATTATCATTCTGTCTCCTTTTATATGAAGTCCCCAAATTAACCAAGGTTACCAGGGTTGCACATTCCATGATAATACCAATGTGTCTGAAATTGAGCCCACAGCTGACTCCTAAACAGGCACAGGACCTGAGGGCTCCAGATTTAACACACCAGTGTTGCAGAATCAAATACATTTCTAGAACACAGACACACTGTTAGATCAAGACCTTATAATACCTGCCAAGAAGCTACAGTTCTCAGGATTTTTGTGTCACTCAAAAGAGACAAATAACAGACTTCATGTGGCTCTTTGCAGATATCCTTTCAATCACAGCTCAGGGCATAAAATGTGGGCAACATGAATTATTGAATTAATGTCTTATCATCTAAATGGCGGCCACCCACACTGATCTTTCTGTCTAAACCTGTTTTAGTAGGGTCACCAAGTTCAGTCCCCTGCAAAAAAAGACAACCATACCATATAACCACTTTCAAGTGCAGTACAGTTTCCTCTTTAACCACTAGCTACCAGAAGATTTCCATAAATTACACTGGTCTGCTGTCTAAGACAGCAGAATTCTAACCAGAACCAGACTGGGGCCCAGAGCTTGAATGTAAAAGACAGGGATTCAAAACTACTCGCACCAAGTTTGTATTTGTAGTTAGGAAGGACATTTCCACTTAGAGTCACATTATGCTGCAAATTGCGGTAGCATCATGTATAACATGGGGAACAGCATACAGGGGAAATTTTCTTATGAATTTCCCTGAATAATCTGGATTCCTTTGCAGTGGAGACGTAATAACCTCCCTAGAACTCTTAACTGGCATGCAAATGGAAATTCCTCCATATGTTCAACAACTTCCAGTGAAAATTACACAGCTCAAAATATCGTACAAAAGAATCTGAAATACTGCAGGCAGCATCACTTAATAAAATCAAACAGATGCAAGATTGGGCTCCAGTCATTTCTGTAGCCCCTCTGGTATGATGGACATAAATTCTCCTGTTCTTACATTTAGCAGATGAAAGGATCTCTGTGATAACCTTTCACACCCTAAAGATGCTTCCTCTGGATATAACTTGCTTTGCCATTTTATTCACACAAACAGTAGCAAACAGGATATGGTGGGGAAAGTTCACCCTGCACAAGCTGAGATGCCTCACTGCTGCAGCCACAAGACAATAAAAGAGATTGGTTGAGATTTTTACAAGTTCTGACAGCCAACTCCACTACTGCTGGCTGGCTCATAGGATTTAAATATCTGCATCTCAAGTTTTATAACTTGCCTCCCTAAGGAATTACTAAGCTTCTTTCCAGAGACTATTTAGAAGGGAAACCGTTCACTTTGGAAAAGACAGGTCTAATGCCCTTACTCTGGGGGCTCTGGTTTTGGCTTAGTCCCTTCTGTTCCCTGTCAGACACAACAAGAGTGAACCTGATTGCTGTGAGTCAACAATTCTAATCCATAAAGTTCAAACATCAGGATGCCAAGGACCAGGCTTCACTCACAAGCATTACTGTGTCAGGCTCTTATTTCCTGAAATTAATGGAAAAAATCTGAGGTAAAGGAAGATAAAGTTACAATAAGAAGGAATAAAAACATGATTGCAATTGTAGCAAAAAGCAATCAGATATTTCCATTATAGGGAAACCTAAAGCAAACTTAATTTTCAGGTTGCAAAGAATCCCTGTGTGACCAAACTTCTTAAAAACTGTTTGTAGGCGCTTCTGAAAGAACTCCAAATCTGCTTCCTCCAATCAAGTCTTGCTGTTTTCACCAGCAATCAGGGTAATTGAGGCGACCACAACTCCAACTAACCACTTAGATCTGATCCACTTCGACACTTGATAATATACAGAAACACTGCAGAAAGAGGCATTCTTAAGAGAAACAGGATTAAAGCCATATGACAAAAGTATCTATAGATTCTTGGTGTTATACCGCATCCACCTATGGGACAAACAGAATTCTGCTGCTTGTCTTTTTAGGCAAAAGTCCATGATTTTCTTAGCACCTTCCTTGAACGATTCCAAATTCATTTGGGCTCAATGTTGTCTCCTTAATTTCAGTACTCTGTGTTCTACAGAATACATTTTGTAATTTCAGCCTTTCAGACCTCACTGCCATGCTTTTCTCTTGGATGCATTTCTTCAGTTCTATTATAACCTGTAACACAGCCTATTGGCCCAGTCACTCATATTTTGCCAGCACTGAGAATTACAGTATTAAGAATATTATACAGCAGATCCCTATCTAAGCTCATTCCAATATCCACTTATGGACCTGTTGTCCAGGAATCTAAGCCACATTTGATCCTGCAGACACTGTCTCCTCAGTGCAGACTTCTCTGTGGCCACAAAGCCTCAGGACCTGCTGCATAAAGTGTCTTCCCATGTTTTAAGCATGTTTGACACTTGGCAGAAGAGTAGAGCCTCCCTGTGTAGCTCTGACCTCCTGTACCAGCAGCCTTGTCTACATCTGTGCAAGAGTTAAAACCCAACATGGAAAATAAATTCCCTCTTCCCATGAAGAAAATATTCTTTGTCACTCAGCAAGTGGCATGGTAGTGCATCAGTAAGAATTGTTACGCTCTCGTAATTTCCCCATAATGAAAATTTTAAATAACATTTGATGTTCTATGGGGTGTCCATGATGAGGTGTTGGCAGCAGAGGGATTGCAGGAGCCTCTGGGAGAAGAGACCAGGGCTGCTGTGTGCTGGACACAGCTGGCTCCTGATGGCTCCAGAAGATCCACTGCAGGACACTGCTCAGCCCCTCAGCCCAGCTGGTGCCATCTCTAGGAGAACATATTTTAGAAAGAGAAAAACCTGCCACACAGGCAAAGCAAGGGGCGTGGGAGGAAAAGGGTGAGAAACAGCACTGGGAAGAACAAGATCAGAAAAGGAGGAGGGGAAAGAGGTGCTCCAGGTACAAAGTACAGATCTGCTGAAGCCCATGGACAGCCCATGGTGGAGCAGATAGTCACTGCTGCTCTCTTAGAGCCCACACGAGAGCAGACCTTTTGCTGAAGGACTGCAGCCCCATGGGGACAGCCCACACTAGTGCAAGGAAAGAGCTGTGCTCTCAGAGACAATGGATGAAATACTGTGAGGCTACTTCGCTTGCCCTGCTAGATTTGGGGGAAAAGTCAGGATTTGGTCAGACACTGGAACAGGTTTCTCAGAGAAGCTGTGGATGCCCAGTCCCTAAAACTGTTGAAGGTCAGGCTGGATGTGGCTTGAAGGAACCTGGTCTACTGAAAGGTGTCCTTGCTCATGGCAAGGGGTTGGAACTAGATGACCTTCCCTTCCAAACCAAATTATCTACAAATCCTCAGAGAAACTGTGTACTGACCATACCCACCCCATCCCTCCCTGCACTGAGAGAGCAGAGGAGTCTGGAGTGCAGGACTGAAGGGGAGCATAGGAAATAGGACTGGAAAGATGCTGTTCTATTGTGTGACTTGGTTTCTCACTACCCAAAACTTTAATTGGCAATACATTCATTTTCTCCCAAGTGACTTTGTTTTGCCCATGACAGCAATCAGCATGTCCCTGTCTTTACCATGATGCATGAGCCTTCTCATCCTATTTTCTACTCCTGTTGTGTTGAGGAGGGTGAGTAAGTGAGAGTCTGGGTGGGAGTTTGGCCCTTAGCCAAAGTTAACCCACCATAGACATGGTTTTATGTTCCAAAACCAGCTTAGAAATATACTTGTAACATGAGAAGGAGAAGTCTCATTGGAAGTAAGTCTGTACATTCCCATGCCAGAGGTGGCTTTTAAAGCTGTTGGTAAAGTTCTAAGTATGAACTGGGGCTCAGAAGTGGACTTCCTTAACTCTTCAGGCTGGAGGAGGAAAAGATCAGCTTTTATAAAAAGAGACTGATTGCAGTCATGGGTATCATGGAATGTGAAGAAATGAAAGAACTGTCACCATGCAACCTGCACAGAAGGAAAACTGTGATGGATGAAGGAAGATGCAGTTGAGCCAGTAGGGAAGATCAGGGGCACCTGCTCTTCAAAATTAAATTCCCCAAAAGCAATGAACCACAGCAGGGAAGTGCACTCAGTTTACTTTTTACCTGTTCCATGTATTCAGCAAGGAAATGTCATTTCTTAAATGCTGCCTCACCCAGCACCTCTGCCATGAACTATACTGAATATTGTGGTGTTAAAATATCAGCTTCAATTCTTGTATGATACGAGGATACAACAATCTTCAGTTTCAACAAGTACTCCTTTTTTTGCCTGCCGAAAACATTTTCATGCTGTCTTTTTTCCTACTCAGCCAAAAGCAACAGTGATTTTGGCTCTAGGCCATCACAATAATCAGCAATACCAAGAAACTTAATCACAATGGCAGCAATGTCAATAAAGCCCTGGAAGAAGCCAAAGGTTCTCTACAACCTTATTCAAAAGCAAATGTTTCCTGGGCTGAAGTGCTTCCCTTTAGCTCTACAGGATGGTATCAAACATGCCCTCACTCCATTCCTAAATTTCCTGTGGGAAGCAGTCACTTGGGTTTCTGAGGATGATCTTCCAGGACTGGAAGACCATTAAACATCAGTAAGAAACTAAAGCAGATTGGAATGGTGACTGTGCAGCATCAGCAACTCTGACACACCCTGACTTGTGAGTATAGTCAACAAAAAAGAGAAGGGGGAAAAAAGAAGGACTGAAGGAAAAATTATTTCAGAGTAGAAAATTACTTGGCATTTTCTAACCCACAGTCAAGTTTAAAAACAGTGCATTCTGGTTACCTTGAGAGTAAAACTCTGGGAAGCTAAATCTGAATGGGATGTAGAAGTTTGATGATATTCATCAATATAAGTTGCTACCTAAGCAATAAGCTACCTATATTCATCAATATAAGTTGCTAAGAGGTACTTCTAATCAACATACAGTTGTTTTTCTGCTTGATTTTTTGTTATAATATACAGCTGTCCTAATTATCCCAAGAAATTAGAAGACCTTACCTGGAGACTACTACAAAATACTGAAACCCAAGAGACTTTATATAGAAGACAAAACTGATTGCCTTTACGCCCAAGTCTTGCACAGAAAAAATTTGGAGATGACTTTTGATTTTTTATGTAGTGGCGTCAGTTTCCAGAGTCTGCTTCTCCACAAACAAAGAGAGAAGAGGAGAAGACAAGACTCACAAAGATAATGTGATCAGGATGACACCAGTATCATTCTGAGATGTACACAACAGTTGTTTTTCTACGGCAAAATTTTGTGTTCTCTGTATCAAAATTGTTTCTATTTTAGACATGAATAGTAGACACATACCACTAACAAGTGAATGCAATACAAAAGAAATCAGCAGTAGTATGTCCTTACTATATAATTACAGAACAGATGACTGAATTTTCATCTGTTCAGACAAGAATGTTTGAATCTGTTGCTCTAAGATATTTTAAGAGAAATTCTGACAAAGCTGATGTGATCAAAAGAAAAAAAAAAAAGCCCTTTCTTGCATCAGATGCAACAATGCCATTTGGTAACCTTCCACACTTTCTATCAGAAGAAAAGGAACATTTTAAGATAGAATGGCTACAAGACTCTTAGCAGCTCTGCTCAATGTCACTGCTGGCCTTATTTGAGGAAGACTCTTGAGAAAGGGGTTCATGGGACAGATTACTTTTTGAGCTTAGTGGGCACTTAACAACCATGTGTCATTTTATCCTAAAATTTGATTTTGAGCAAATACCCTTTCCTCTCAAAGTAAAAAAAAAGAGAAAATATGCATCAATTTTAATTAATTTGAAAACTAAAAACTACAACCATAATGCACATAAAAGAGACAGCTTTTTGTTAGCCATAAATAACAGCCCATGGTGCCAACTTCTTGGTCCCTCTTCCACATATATCAGGTTAAAAATAATTCCCTCCTCTCACAAATCACAACATTCACGGTACAGATGAGGCACCATGTAAGGAGCAATTCCTTCAGTAGCAAAGAAAGTTGTTGGAGCCCTGACCATACCAGATGATGGGCACTGGCATAGCTAACAAAGCACAGCAGTTTGCCAATTAACAAGGGACACATCTAATCTGAAAGTGGTTAGGTACTTTGACTGTATAAGCAGGACTATTTGCATTCCCATGTTTTCAAATACTGCTAAAAGTCCATGTGAACAAGGCAGGTGAAGTAAGAAATTCTGAAATTCCTGAATTTCTGCCTCGGAATAAAAGGGCATATGGAGACATCAAATAAGTTGTATGAAAATATTTACGTCAGTCTTTCTGACTGCTAACAATTAAACACACAAATTAAGTTTTTATAAGGATTTGACATGGTTCCCAACATCCCTCACATCCAGTCCCACCCAAAAGAGTTGCTGTCTTTTCTCAGGGTTGAACTTATTATTTTTTCCTTTTTGGATTGGTTTGTACCTACAAAATATATCCCTGCAATTGACATGAGCAAGCCCATGAATGCAGACATTGTTGCAGTCATATAGACACACTTATGCAGAGACAGCTTGGGCCCATGGGCTTGGGAAAAGAAGCTGTATCAATTTAAGTCATATTTATAATGACAAAATTGCATTCAGTCTAAGGGTCACAGTAACGATTGCGCTGAGTTAGCCCTTTCTGGTAGGATCAGAAGGGGGGTAGGGGAAGAAACACCTTTTACCAAAATAGTTAAAACGCTATAAAAAAAGTCAGTCTATGCAGCCTGGGCCTTATAAGGAAGTGTTTTTAAACATTTATTTCTTGAAACACAAGGTTTCAATCAACAGCCACCGGAGACTCTGGGGTCACGATCTTCCCCCTCAATGTTCTGCACAAAGGTCAGAGAGGTTTTCCCTCTATGAATGAAGTTGCCTTCCAAAGCTTCAGCTTTGGAATAAACTTCAAAACTTCACCTATGGAATAAACAGCTTCTAACCCAGCTTGAAAAACTCAGCATTGTTATCTACAAAAAAGACAAACACTTGCTAAGATATTTCATGCTTATACTCTCTGCAGACTCTTTACAAATTGAAGGCCTGTAAAATCTTGAACCTTTATTAAGTCTGTCAGCAACAAGTAAGTTGAGAAGATCACCTAATGTCAATGTAAGAAGCCTGGTGACTGCCTACACTGTATTCCTCAGCTACCCAACCAGCTTGAAATGCTTCTTACACCTCGACAT
>VYZP01041999.1:445926-522797 GCA_013400635.1 Hypocryptadius cinnamomeus | reverse complement strand
CTTTTCTTCTTCCTGCCTGTCTTATTTCTATACGTTTGTGCTGTGCATCTGCTCTGGCAGGAAATGTACAATCTTCCCTGTTTTTAGATACTAGCAGGAAAGGGAAAGATGGCTCAATTCTGGCAGTTCAAGCTGCTGGGAGACGCTGCAGGAGCTTTGTCCCACAGTGCAGTAGAAGTGGTTGTTGCCTTTGGTGTTTCCAAGGTGCTGGGTGGTGCCTGGCTCTCCCCTGCATGTGTGAATTCCTGCTTCAGGCATCTCCACAATGTCCTCATCTGTGAGCACTCACATCCTTGTCAAGCTCCACAGGTGCTTGTTTTTGCTCATGCTGAAGACCTGGTTACCATATGATGACTCTTTGTAGGATTCAACAAGGTTTTTTGGAAGGGCTAAAGCTGAAAAAATACCTGCTCCTTCCTGGATCTCCGTGGGCTGCGGGGGAATCTTGGCCCTGGCACCTGGGGCAGTTCCTGCCCCTCCTCCTTCACTGACCCTGCTGTCTGCAGGGCTGTTCCTCTCCTATTCTCACTCCTCTCTCCAGCTGCTGTTTGCAGTTTTCTGTGCCCTTCTTAACTCTGTTGTCCCAGAGGTGATGCCACTGTCCCTGATGGGCTCGGGCTCCATTGCAGAGCTGATGGCTCCATCAGACATGGGGAAGCTCCTGGCAGCTGCTCACAGAAGCCACCTTTTATCCCCTGCTACCAGAACCTGGCCTCACAGACTCATACAAAAGCCACTTAAGCTGTAAGCAGGTTTGTTTCACCATCAGCACACTCTAGCCCTGATCTTAGCAGTGGACTCCTACTAGAAAGTGTCACTGAAACACAGGCAGTTAAAGGCCAACATGGTTTGTTGTTCTTTTTCTCCTTTTCCCACTGAAGTTCCTTCGAAAACCTTTTTTGAAGCTTGTCATTGATGATATGACTAAAGACTCACCAAAGCAATTGATGTTAACAACTGTTGGCTTGTTATTTAAGCAAAATACTATTGACAGAAAGACAAATGTTTCTCAGGAAAAAATATTTCATATTGACATCTGTTAGCTCATATCCAGGGAATAATTAATATCAAACCCACACAAGAATTTTTTTTTTCTTAAGGAGTTATCTAGTCCAAATTCAGATTATTGTCTTAATTATATGGAAAAGACAATCATTCCTGTCACCATTCCTGCTTTGCCTGTTCATATTTAGATGTANCACCTTGCTTTGCCTGTTCATGTTTAAATGTATCTCTGTGCCCACCACATAATTGGCACTGATGTGTTTCACTCTTGTGTGTCAAGCAGAGGTTTTGGGGCTTTTGTTTTCCTGGCATCTGAGAGAGTGACCAGAATTCTGAAAGAGGATATCATTAATCCATAACTTTGCAATTCACTTCTTTTCCAGCTGTGTTTGGTGTGAAAATAATACAGTTTATACATCCTTATTATACAAGACATTTTTATCGCCAGCTTATCCTTTTGGCTTCGGGGATTTTTAGTATTAGCTTTCTTAACATTTGCAGTCTGTTATGTGGCAACAGAAGGGATAACGTTGTACTAAGAGGAAAAATTTGGGATATTATTTTCTTAGATTTCAGAAATAAAAATAAAGTTGCCATGTATAATGTATTTGGTCTTTATTTTGGGTAATTACTTTAAAATTGAGTGAGCTAGTTCAGTTCAGACCATTCAAAGCATCTCAAATCATTCAGGCAGATTGGGGTGTAGTAACTATATTTGTGTGGTTCTGGACTGTTTGCTCTCACTCTGCAGCTTTGAACAATGACCTGCTCAATGGGGAAAGTTTTAAAAATACAAGAATTCCAAATGCCACATTTCTGTGATAGGGAACTTCCTCATGGTTAGAGCATAGGCTGGCTGTGGACAGTTCACTGCATTTCACTGATTAGCAGTGGATTTCTCAGTGTTACAATAATGCAAGCCCATAAATCAGTGGGAACAGATAACCCTCCCTATCACACTTGCAGCCTATATCAGTGTGCATATTATTTTGGAGAAAAAAGGGAAATGTAAATAATATTCAGTTGCAGACATAAAATAGAGTGTTAGCACTGAATTTGTTTAAATTGTCAGATTTTGTGTCATTTCAGATAATGTGGAGGAACCCTGTTCTTACAGCCTCATCAGGAATCCTTCTGCTTTCTCATTCACATATCATGCACCCTTTACACACTTCATTAGCCAGCTCTTCTTTACACAGCATGGAAATTCTTTACACCTTGTGTGTTTCTGTGATTCTTTCATTTTACCGTCATACTGTGTTTTGACTACTCCAAGCTCTGTAGCTGAGGAGCTGCTCCAGTGCAGAACACCTGTGTGCTGCTCTGCTCTGCACTGCTCTGCACTTTCCCCAGGTGTTGACTGCCAGTGCAGTGTCTGCACTCTGCATGGCCCTCACTGCTCCAGCTGGGTGTCTCAAAATGGTAACTCTTGAATTGAGTGATGAATTTTGGAAGTTGAGGCTCTGACTGCTGTTTTTAGCCCTCTCTGTAAACTGTGGATTGTAATACTCATCTGCCATCTACAAACATTGATCAAAAATTAAATAGTTTGTTACAGAAGTGCTGTGAAAATCATAAAAGTTATCACTGTTCCTCACTGATTATTACAGGACCCTCTTCTCCTTGCAGTTTAGTGCTCAGCACTGGTTTTGTAGAAGTGCAATATTAATTTTTTAAAAGAAAATCATAATAAATAAACCTGTTGTAATTTTTTGCTAGAAATTTTGATGCATCTGTAGGGTGTTGTCTAATCAATCATTGAAAAATTCCACATAGTTTTTGGAATCTGGATCTTGCTACATCATCTTAGTATTATCTCCTATTAGCACAACAGAGGGGCCTTTTAGTCTTGAGGGGGAGTAAACAGGTAGGTAGAGACCAACCTTTTCTCTGATTTCAAATATCCAAATGATTCAAGGGTTGAAAGAGGAATCAGACACAGAAAGGTGGAGGAGGCTTCAGTTAACCTGAGCAATCTGCCTGGTGGTGCAGGTCAGTGGCTGCCTCAGGCAGGAAATAAGGGTTAAGAGCAGCAAAGAAATGTGGCTGTATAGGGCAGCTGTTCTGAAAATACTGCAGCCAGAAAAGGTAGCTGAGTCCTGCAGCAGTTTATTTTGGGAATTTGTACACTATCCAGCAGCACAAGGTTTTAAAGGCTAGCTAAACAAGCAATTATCCAGGAAATTTCATGGAGAGTTGATCCTGCCTTGGAGCCAGTGAATGGTCTGGAGCTTCCTTTCTGTGTTTCAGAGAGGGAACATAAACATAAAGCTGTGTAAAACTGTGATCAGTAATTCTGTAAGAACAATAATGTCTTGACTCTGGAAGTTTAAGAATATTCTCATAAAATGACAGTTTGTGGAGGTAGAAAATACCTATTAGGGTACAGAAAAGCTGGGTGAAGTTCACAGAAGCATATTGTGGTTTTTGTCTCAGAAATTTGTACAAGTATATTGCCTTTAGACAATGGAGCAGGTCATGGTTCTTTTAAAGATACTGTAGGTTTTGGGTTTATAGGAGTAATTTAGGAATTTCCCCACATTTTAATTAGCTCTGCATTGGTGACAAAATACAGACTAATAGAACTGTAGCAAGGATTCTTTTCTAATGTACCTTTGCAGTTTTGCAGAATTAATATGAAATACCTATTCATCTTTTAAAACACTTAAAATATTGAAAAGGCATTCTTTCATTTCATTGAGGCACTTTTACAGACTGATAGCATATTGACAATATTTATGAAAATGAGAGGACAATTATGCATTTAAAATGCATAATTGAATTGTCTTGATTTATAACCAAAAGTAAAATATTTTTCAAGAGCATGTGTAGTATTGAGTCCTCAGTAATTGATATGTAAATATACTTGAACATGAATCTGTCATTATTTATGGGCACTGACAAGTTGAATGCCTTTTGGCATTTTATAGTAGGCTATAATGAATCCTAAAAGCTGGATATGAAAATAAAATTCCTAAGGAAGAGGAAAACTTGCAGTGATTTTGTAATTGCTTCCTTTGTGGCAGGAATGTTTTCATAGATGGTAAGTGCTGGCAATTTAAGGGAAGAACCACAACACAAACTGAGCTGGTAGGTTTGGATGGAACTTGAAGGTTTTGTGTGCTAATTATCCTCTCTGTAGTGTTGTCCCTTCTAAAGCAGGGAAAGAAGAGCAGGCATTTCCATTTCCTTAGAGCAGAAATGGCATCACCCTCCTGAGAGAGCTGCTCTGTGTCAAGGCTTGCTGCATTTCCCTGCTTGTTTGGAGGTGTGCTGGATTAGTGATCAAAGCGAGAGAGGATTTTGTTATTGGCTTTGGTTTTAGTGCTCAGGGTTGGAGAATGTGGGCTTTTCTGAGGTCTCCACTGGCGAGCTGGGAGGGCTGAGCCTATGGTAGAGAGGATTTTGTTATTGGCTTTGGTTTTAGTGCTCAGGGTTGGAGAATGTGGGCTTTTCTGAGGTCTCCACTGGCGAGCTGGGAGGGCTGAGCCTATGGTAGAGAGGATTTTGTTATTGGCTTTGGTTTTAGTGCTCAGGGTTGGAGAATGTGGGCTTTTCTGAGGTCTCCACTGGCGAGCTGGGAGGGCTGAGCCTATGGTAGAGAGGATTTTGTTATTGGCTTTGGTTTTAGTGCTCAGGGTTGGAGAATGGGGACTCTCTGAGGTCTCCACTGGTGAGCTGGGAGGGCTGAGCCTGTGGTGGGAAGCATTTGGGAAGGACATGGGAATGGGTATGGGACCTGCTTCTTGTAATGCCATAGCCTGGTGTCACCATCTCACTCCAAACCAGGGCCTCAGATGGAAGGTGATGGATCCAGGCAGTAAATCTCCATCCTGAGCACCTTCCCAGCCCCTCTGACAGCCAAGGGCCTGATGGAGTGTCCAGGGTGTGCAATGGAATCTGCATGGCTTGGGATTGCCCAGTAAAATACATCAGAAACGTGTTTAATCCATTACTGGGATTTCCAAATTGATTAAATTTTGAAAATTGGTATGACTCATTTCACAATTAGCGAGGATAAAAAGGGAAGATATTTTGGGAAAGTCAATTTGGTAATTCATCTTGGGGAGATGAGTAATTTGTTATGAATCTACTTTTAGATCGTCCATCTAGCACACATACAGGAGAATGAAAGACAAATAGTCTGATAATACAGGTAGAAAATAGTATATTAAAAGAAAACTTGTAGGTGTCCTTACTTAAACTCTTCTGTAGAGAAAATCGCATTTTAATTCTCATTATTTTTAAGTGGGTGTTATGGCAGTCTAGAAATGTGTTTGTTCTTTCAATCAAAATGAAGAAATTTAATCACCTTGCCTCCATCTGTTCCTGACAAACTGGCCCAGATGATGAAATGTGTATCTCAGGTAGATGCTTTCAGCCATTTGTGCTGGGTTAGGCACACTCTTTGTGATAGTGAAATGAATAACAACTGGTTTTACTTACCATTGCAGAAGCACCCTGGATGGATGGAACACAGGTAGATAGGACTTCATATTTTTGTTACTGATAAGACTCAATTTGGGGAAAAGATGGTAAACCATGACAAAATTAACAAGTGTTTCCTCATCATAAAATTATCTTTTAATGACAGAAGGTCCTGGTATTGCTAAGATTTTTAGAGTAAAGATACTTTTTCTTTTTTTAAAGGTATCACAGGGTGATGGAAAAGTTTTGGAAAAGACAAAAATTGTTTGAAATACAGCTTAATTAAAGAGGACTAAAGCTATTTCTCTTGAATCTCTGTTTTGCTTCAGGTAGGATTGAATTATTTCACAGCTTCATAGTCATGCTCAAATTCAACAAGAATTCCAATCTGTTTCAAGTTTTAATATTTTATTATCTGTTATTCTGAGTGGAGTGGTAAAGCTGAAATAAATGAGACTATTCACTTTTAAAGCTTGTCAGGTGCCTAAGTAGTTGGCAAATCAAGTCCACGTCTACCACCAATGAGTAGCTCTTAGTCTTTTTGCTCCAGGTTTAGTTTCATCTGCTAATAAAAAACTACCCTCTCATAGGAAGGTAAACTTAGTCCTGTTTCTCAAAAGATGTTGCATTTTTTGGACCTGTCACACTCAGCAGTCTCTAAAGTCAGGTGTTCTCTTTAGAGAGGTGAGAAAAGTGAACAGTTTATTTCTTTTGGTGCTCCTACCTCTGATAGCAATCTGCAGACAGCAGAAGTTCTTCCATTTCCATCTGCCAGTGGCCAAATTTTCATGTTTGTAGTCTGGGGTGTGTGTGGGTGATGCCTTGTGAAGGCTGACCTGGAACAGAGGCTAGAAAGAGTTAAAGAATAAAGTAGGGATTTATTTTCCAGCACAAAAATACCAAACATTTTAAAGATTTTTTTTCCCCAAGCAATTAGAGGAGATGGTTAGGAATAAGGTAGTCTTACTTGTTTCAAATAGCCATGTAATTTCTTCTTTCTGGCTGGGATGGAGCAGGTATTGCACTACTGCAGCTATTCCAAATGAATTTAGAAGACATTTGACTGCTTTTACAAAACCATTTTCACCTTGAATCTTCTGCTATGGCTGTCGTATTCTTTTTCATTTGCATACATATTTTACTCATCAAATAAGTAGAGGGAAAAGAGAACTTCCTTTTGAATTTTTGCATGCATCTTGCTATGATGGTGAGTAAATCTGCAGATCTCCACCCGACTGCTGCTCTGACACAACTTGTGTGCACATTTCCACAGCCTGTTTTGTATGCAGTGCTGCCTGCTGCTGTACTTTAGAAACCATTTCTAATTATTTAAGGGTAAGCCTGAGTAACCAAAGAGCTGCAGAGCACCAGATGTTCATTCCCTGGGAACGTGGGGGAGAAGGAGCCTCCCTTGCTGCAAAAAATCTGCTCAGGGCAGAGGAGCTGGAGCTGTTGTGGCTCCCACCCATCCTCTGCCATCCTCCCCCAAATAACTCCGCAGTGCCTCAGTGCAGGAAACACAGCAATCCTGCTATCAGTGCCAGAAAATTGGATTTCTGGGTGGCTGACAGCTGAGCTGACCATGGAAGTCAGTATTCACTTCACCAGAAAAGGGAATGAAATCTGCACCTTCAGACAGGGCCCTGCTGAGAAGGTTGTTCAGCTAAAGTGTGCATAAAACTCTGTCCTGTGACAGTGATGCCAACCCTGTGATTAAAGCAGGAACCTTTTTATAAACTGTGGATGGAACTTGTGAATGGTGGATTTGGAATTAATAGTGATAACATGGGAAAAGAGGAAAAACATCTCATTAAGAAAATAGATTGTATACATGCTTATGTGGTGCAAGTTTTAATCTAGACAAGATTAAAACTTGAAAACGCTGAGGATTTCTTTTTTTCTTAACTAAATCTTGATTAAGTCAACCTCCCAGAATACTGTTATGGGCCTGTAACAGGCAAAAAAAGAAGAATCATTTATTGGGTAGAAATGAATGAATGTGCAGAGTCAATATTTTATAGGGGGTGTTGAAAGTTGAATGCCTGATGCCCAGCAAATCATTTGATTTAAAGGTTTGGGACTGCAATGCTCGACTTCTCATTGAAGAAATATAAAGGAGCAAATTACTATTTGCTGAAAAGTCACAGAAACCTTATCAGAATTGTTTAGTTCCTGCTGCTCCCTGGAGGTTTTCCTCTTCAACCATTGATTGAGTATGTGCTCTCTGAATTGTGAAGGATTTGCCTTTAATCAAAACTTCCATGGGGCTCTGCACAGTTGTTCTGGGATTTTTGTGTGTTTTACTTTGAGGGAATCTCAAATGCATTTTTGTTCTCACTTAGTCATACAAACTGTGGAAGTAATTGAACTGAAAAGATAAAAACAATTAGAGCAAGGATGGTGTCTACATATCAGCAACATTCCTTTAATTCTCTCAATAATGCTGAACATCTGTTGAACTTCCATAAGAAAAGCAGATGGGTTCAGCCTTGCCCCTGACCAGAGGAAGAGCTTCCACCTTACTGACCACTGCAGTGTGAGGCTTTTCATCAAAGACCTTCCTCCTGCCACTTGGTCAGCTCTGTCATTCCCTTCTCTCAAGAACTATTGGGATTTTTTTTTCAAATCCAAGGAACAAAAAAGGATTTTTTGTGTGAATATGTTTTCATATTTAATGTCCTCAAAAAAAAAAAAATTAAATATAGAGGGATATTTTCTGCAGCTCACTCTTATTAGGGATAAAATGTGCTGCTCTCTTCCACCCTTTGTTTGACACCTGATTTGGTATTTCATTTATTTTTCTGTTTGAGTTCAATGTATTTTACCACACAGCACTCCAGAGCACTCACCATAAAAAGCTGGCCACCAAACTTCCATTATTCATAATTTACCATTTCAAACCAAAGGAGAAAATCTGGCATGAGTTCGATTTCAGTAGAAACTATTGTTAGCATTTTGATGGTATTGGTGCTGCAGTTCTGTACAGTGAGAGAGCTTCCCTTTGTGTGAAGTTGAACAACACAAACACAAGATTGCCCCAGCAAGCCAAGAGCAACTCCACTACTGAATTCTCAGGTGCAGCATCCTGGCATATAAATCAAACCCTGTGTAATTCTAGTGCCAAATGCTTGGTCAAAACCTCAGCCCTGGTGTTGAGTTTAATTACACAGTGGATAAAAAGTATGAAGCACTTTTGTGTTATTTAGGGAAATGTGATCATGACTACTAAATAGCTTTTACTATTCCCTGAACTTGGTACAGAGATAATTGTTTATTACTCACCAAGTCCCTCATTTTGTCACTTCTTACAGTCAGAAGTGCTGTAAGGCCCCAGAGACACAATACCACCCTCAGCAGAGGAAGATGATGTTTATCAGAAATCAGGGGAGCTTGGAATCAAGCTAAAAGTGCTTCAAAGGTGGGGCTCTTTTCCCTCTCTTAAGAGTAGAGAAGGAAAACTTCAGTGAAAATGATTGTGCTGTCTCAGTTCCTTCTCTGTTTTTGATGTACTTTCATCAGCTGATTTGCTCCACAATAAAATGCCACAAATGAATTATTGTAATATAAAAGAAAATACTGTTTTGGTCAGCTCTTCCTTCTCTGGAGGTGTATTTTATATATGCTAATGCAATTTTTTGGTTACTTTGGGGAATTGTATTTGCAGAAAGTGGAGATTGTTGTGTAAGTCAAATATTCCACTCCATTTTCACACTGGGGAGGAGGGGTTGGTTGGATTGGTTGGGGGTTTTTTTGGTTTTTTTAAAGCATTTGTCAGGCCAGAACAGCTCTGGAGGCTTTAAGTGCTGATTGCCCTGTCAATCAGGGTGCTGAGGAACTGGGAACTTCACAGATTGATGCTTGACAGAATAATTAGAAAACTGTCACTTGAAGTAACCACTCTGGTGTTCCCTAAAGAAATGTGCTGGTGCCAAATGTGTGCTGTCCAGATCTAGAGGTTAAATGTTCAGTAAGACAAAACATAGCATGTCACCAGAGAAAATTACTTCCAACATGCTGGGGAAGTGATGCTCCTCAAGTCCCTAAACAGGGACTACACAGTTTATTGAGCTTACCTGCTTTGATCTTGCTCGTGTATTCAGGAGCTTTTCAGCCCTGAACCAGGGGGTTTAACTTGGTAACCCACTGAGGCATTATCTAACATTTTAGATAGCAGAGGGTCTGGAAGGGTTGGAGGCAAAAGCACTTAAAGCTGTAGCAGTATTTTCCAGTTCTGGAAATGTTTTAAGGCAATTCTCTAGGTATTTTTGAGTAATTCTCACTTAAAATAAATGGAGCCATGTAATATCAAATTTCTTTCTTAATCCCTAGCTCTTAAGGAAACTCGGATATTTTTCTGATTTGGGTTCATTTGGAGACTGCTCTGAGGAGCACAGGACAGGGGCTGTGACTTTTGAGTGCTTTGGTTCTCACTTGTGTTAATGCTGCAGGGTCTGGGTGGGGGCTGGCATGTCAAGGCCTCCAGGAATCAGCTGTGGAATCTTAGGCTGGAAAGATCCAAGGCATGTCTGTCCCAAGAAGAGTTTCTGTGGTAGAAATCTGTTCTCCAGAATGAACAAAGTGAATTTATCTATTGCAACAACACTTGCATAACCATTGAGTTGAGGTTTGCCCAATTTTCAGCTTGAAGTTTATTTTGAAGTATAAGGGGCTTTTTCAGTGTAAGTATTTTACCTAAATTGCATATGGATTCTCCAGGTAGTAAATACAAAGGGTAATTCAAGATTTTAATTTAAAGCTGGCACTTTCCTATTGAGATGGAGTTTTATAGGAAGATTTGCTTTATTTTGTCACTCCAATGCTGAAGATCACTTCATACATGAGAGTGGTTTCCTGATTGCTGTTATCTGTAGGGCCGAATCTTGAATTGTGCAATTCCCCTGACAAGGAAAAGCTGCTTCAATAAGTTAGAATGAGCAAGCTGTAGATGCTCAGGTTGCATTTCTCAACACTCACACTGGAGCTGCTGAGACTGTGTTTGCAATGGATCTGTCAATCTGAAGTGCAGGTGTCTTTTCCTTTGAACATTACAGATATTGAAGGTCAGTGCTTCTATGGATTTGACTGAGAATAATTTTGAAATTCCTATTTTCAGAGTTGGAGATGAAATTTCAAAACTGCCATAGGGAGAGAAAAAGTTTTATTTCCATGAGCAGTCAAGGTCTGATTCTCTCCTCAGTGAGATATTCCTATTATTTATAAATCTCCTGGTACTGGAGTGTTAGTGCTGGTTTGCATTAATCTACTAAAATCATATTAGATCCTTAATACCTATTTAGTTCTTTTCTGTGCAGTGTGAATTGAACTGTTTTTTTTCCTGGGTAATGCACCTATGCAGTTATGCACGTGCACAGAGCCTGAAGCAGGTTTCACTGTGTGCACACTAAAGCCAAGTGTCCAGGGCCAGGCTGGATGGGGCTTGGAGCCACCTGGGATAGTGGAAGGTGCCACTGCCCATGGCAGGAGGGGAATGAGATGAGTTTTAAGGTTCCTTCCAGCCCATTCTGTGATTCATTCTAACACAACGCAGTTCCTGTGGTCACAGCAGCTCTGTAGCAGCATTTCTTGGAAAATCATTCTAGGAAGACAGGAGGAGCTGTCTCAGCTTTCAAGAAAAACTGGAGTAGTGTCATTCAGCTTAGAAAAACCATCAGGAATAGGTGAGACAGGGATGATCTGTGTTTTGAGAATTAGGATCAAGGCAAAGAACTTGTTGAAGGCAGGATTCCTCTCTTGCATAATGTGGGATGCTAAGACAGAATCCTTCCCTTGGGACTGTGTCTGAAAGGTGCAAATTCTGCTGGAGTTGGAAATGTTTGAGTTCCTGTTCTTCCTCAGCTGCTGGCTGCCTGCAGAGTGAAGGGAGCAGGATTCTCCATTGCTGGATGCAGTGCAGTGATTGAGCACTGATTGTCCACTGGGCAGTTGGTGCAGCCACAGGTGGAACACACATTTCAGTGCAGTCAAGGCTGTTTTTTTACCCAAACACCCTTCAGATTTCAAAATGGTGCAAAAACTAACTTTTCACTGACACGACTTTTCACCTGCTGCATCAGTGACAAAATTGTTTCCACAGAAACTGATTTCCCCCAAAGACCAAAAAGCCAAAATCAAATAAATGGCAGGAAATAGAATGTGATGGTGCAGATGCTCTATCTTTATGATTATTGTCACTCATGGGGGGAAAATCCATGTAGGACATTCCTATCTCTGGCACCTGTTAGAGATGTTGTCACTTCAAGCTCACAGCAGTGAAACCTTTAGAGGCTCCCACACCATCTATTAATTTTTATTCCCTTTTTTTCCCTATCACACATACCAGTTTTCCATGCATGCTTTATACACATTTTTATCATAACAGTTTCAAACAAACTTCCCTTATCTTGCTGCTATTCTCCAGTCCAGAGTTTTTAAAGCTCTAGTGTACCTTTCCTATCCTGAGCTACAATAAAAGTGTTCTCTCTTATTTTCCTTTTTAATATTTTTAAAGGATTTCTTAAATTTTGATTGCATTTTGTAAATATGTTGAAAGGGAAAACTTTTATTTCCTGTCTTTTGAAATCATTCTTGTGTAGATTTTGATAAATTGGACCTGGCATAAATGCCTTCATTTTGTTCCTCTGTCAAACTTCTGTGTCTGAATAAATCAAAGAAAACATCAAAAATAATGGAGGCAGGAGGTGAAAGGGTTATAGGGAAGTGGTAAAAAATTATACTCCCTGGGAGGAAGAACATGCTGAGCATTTTGAAGTGTATAAAAGGTGTAAGCATAAAGGAGAGAGTATAATTATTTAATCTTAGTAGAACTGGAACTAATAATTTTTAAAAACAAAGAGAAGTGAAGATCATCAAAAAAAAAAAAAAAAAAGCAACTCCTATCAGTAAGAGCTATAGGGTGAGACTTTGATCCTGAAATTAGCTCGGTGTGTGCCCTTCCTGATGAGGCAAGGAGTCTGCTGAGTGGGTTCTTCCCTGACTCAATCTGCATTTCTGTTTGCAGAGGCCTGCCAAAAATCACTTCATGTTTGAAATAAAGTACAAGCCACCTCTCTGGAAAACTTTAAAAGTAAGTAGGCTGAAAAAGGACAGATATTTCATGGTCTGTTGAGTGAGTAACTGGAACTCCTTGCAGGTATTTTTGGGAGTTGAATTTGTGATCTGGTTGCATGCACAGAAGATGGCAGGTGGTAAATGCTGTTTCCATAGGCTGTGGTATAATTCCAGATGTGCATCTAGAAACAGGATCTGGCTTCAAATGTGTTCTCTCAGTATGCCCAAACTTCTGCAGGAGTTACTTGTACAGTTCCTCCCTTTTCTTCTGAGTCTTCATCCTTTCCCATGTGGGAATTTTTATTCCTACCATCTTTCCATTCCTCATTTATGGATTGTCCTTCCAGCCCTTTGCCCTGGTTTGCAGTGGCCCTTCTGGACACGGAGCCAAATCCACCTCCCTGGTAGGAAGTGGCAACCAAGTACATCTCTGTTCAACCCCTGGCTGGTGGAGGAGGCTGAGACTCTGGAAAGATTAGTAAGGAAATGGGAATGGTGTCATTTAGTGCCAATATCAGGGGTTCAATCCATTCACTTGAGTTGGACTGGATGATCCATGTGGGTCCCTTACAACTCAGAATATTCTGAGAAGATGTGTCTGGGTGAGGTCTTGTCAGGTTGTGGTTTTTATGTTGTTTTGTCTTAAAAATTTGTTAAAAACTCCCCAGCTTTTCTTGATTTATTCAATACTTGGGGGAGAGGTCAGTGTCAAAGCATCAGTGTCCAGGGCTGATCCCAAGATTGGGATCCCAGAGTAGCTTGGAGGAGATCAGAGCTTGTCAGTCTCTGGGCCAGAGCCATGACAGACACTTGCCCACACTGTTTTCCTTTGATTTGTGTTGGATATTACCTTTTTTAGAGTTAATATTTTCAAGTTAATCTCTTTGTTTGTAGCTTTTATAGCAGAAAGAAGTGATACATTTCTGTCTATGCCTGTTAATTTTCTATCTTTATTTCCTGGTCAACACACACCACATTTCTGCCTTATCTTAAAAGCAAGGCTTTGCTGGTGCTGAAGTAAATATTCTAATTGAATCCCTCCAGTTGGCACTCTAATAGCTTGTCAATTTGCTCACATTTGACAGCCAGCCCTGCTGCCTTCACAACTAATGCTCGTTGAGTGCCAATATAAATGAGCATGATAATAGTCTGATATTATGTCTAGTCTTTTTCTAAATTCAGTGTCAACATTTTTCTGACTCTGTTCTGTTGTGGTGGTTTCCTCTAAGAAAATGATTGAGGAATAATGAAATCTTGCTGTGTTTGTCATATGACACTGAATCCTACAAAGAATTTTTCATTTTCTTGTGAACATCAGAGTTGTGAGCACTTTGTAAAACACATCTTATTAGCTAGAGCATTACAATAAGGCAAGAATGTAAAACTTGATGTCCATTTAAAAGAATAAGAGAAAGGGAAAGAAAAGGGTGAAGAAGGGCTATCCTTTAGATGATTGATGGGCTGCCTAGATCAAATTTGTCTACATTAGATACTTTTGTGTAATTTATTCTGAATGGATATAGATTGTGTGATTATGATATCACTATTTAAAGGAAGACTTGATTTTCTTTGCCATTTTTGATGGCTTATTCTGTTGACATCCAGGAACAATAAAGCAAATAATTTGTCATGACATTTTAAAAGACTAATACATGATGTGGAGGAAAGGTTGTGATGGTTGTGAGGGTGCTGAGGGCCTGGCACAGGGTGCCCAGAGAAGCTGTGGCTGCCCCTGGATCCCTGGAAGTGTCCAAGGCCAGGCTGGACAGGGCTTGGAGCACCTTCAGATAGTGGCAGGTGTCCCTGCCCATGGTTCACTAGGTGAGCTTTCAAGTCCCTCCAACCCAGAGCATTCTGTGTAAAAATAAATTATTTTTACATGCTGTACCACTTCAGTGTACAAAATTATGTACAGGGGAATGCTGAGTTTAACAGCATAACTCTTGGGAGAGTTTTGTTGTGATTGGTTATGTTGAAATATGGAATAGAAACCTGGGCTGAAATCGAGGTCTCCCCATCCTCCTCCTACAGTGGAACTCTCCCTTTCCTTATGCAGTTTAACCCAAACATGTAAAGAATGAAAGGGAGAAGTTCTCTGGAGGTGGCAATACTCTCCCAAGTTACCCAATAGCCAGAGGCAGAGAAGAAGTGGATTTTTTGTATTAGAAACCAGGTTGTGTGACCTGAGTTGTGCAATGCCACATCCTCCACTGTGATCTCTGCTGGGCTGAGCTGAGGGAGAACACCTGTTTATGGAGGTGTCAGAGACATGCTGGCTGAAGAAGGTTTGGTATCCATATTTTGAAAGGAAAGGAAAGATCTTATTTATTAGTGCCCAAAACAAATAGATGCAAATAAACACAAATAAATGCTATTCTTTGGTAAAGTTGAGGAGAATCCCTGTAAAACGAAGTCACTTTCATCTCATCTGTCTGCATTGTTGAAATAGAGGTCTGTGAAGAGGAAAAAGGTTACTTTTGGAGATTTAATGCCCTGAAAATTTACAGGCTTGATGCTTAAGCAGTAATAAGTGAAGCATTAAGGCATTTCTTGTGGATTAATGACTGGCTGGGAGGAGTTGATGGTTTGAAGAATAGCTGAGGACCATTAACCTCCACTGGTCATTAATCTTCAAAGGCTGCCTTGAATACTGAGGTCATTATTGTATGGAAAATAAATATTTGAGGAGTGGGAGAGAGGAAGGATTATACAGACTTCTAAAATATATGGTGTGAATGGTTTGGTAGCTCTCCTTCTACCATATGTCATTGTAGGTGGACAGTCACTAATATTATTAGTCTACAGGATTGATAATAGTTTTGAATTTTCACTGCTGAGGTTGCTTTTATTTTATTCTCTAATTCAACTGTAAAATGCATAACATCAGGATAAATACAGTTGTAGAAATGTCACTGTAGGGTGTGTACAGCTGCCTGGTCAGAGAACTGGCCATGTAGTGGAGCTTCTAACATTGTTTTCATCTTTAAAGGAGGTGTCGTGGCTTCCATTAAAACCCTTTGTTCTGCAGCCCCTTCCCCTGTAAAAGCACATGGTAGGTACATGCCTGTGTCTTGTTTCCCTGCCAAAGGATGTAAGTGATTTAAGTGCTCAGCAGTTCTTCACAGAATAACTTGATGTAGCATTTCATTTGCTGCAAGTCAGCTTTGCTGTGTGGATGAAAAGGGCTCAAAGTGGCCTATGTGCCTCAAATACAAGTGAAAATCAAGCTGGCAGTCCTGCTGCTGTTCACAATTCCTTGCCTTCAGCTGCAGGACAGAGAACAGTGACACCTGGAAGAGTGGGTGCACATTTACAGTCTAACCTGGAAGTGGTTCTTTCCATCAACCTCCCAAAGGCACTGATTTATGTGCTCTTTGTCCCAAATTCTGCACATGAGGAGTGTTTGTGCTATTAAAGGGGAAATGTCAGATGAAAATCAGCTCATCTTTATCTTTGTTAGGGTTATAAAACTGAGCAAATTCATGAGCAAAACAGTTGGGGCAGGGGGTTCTTCCTCTCTTTGCTCATTCAGCATTCAGCACAGCTTTCCATATATTCTTAATTTCTTTTCCCTGCTCTTATCTTTTGTCCTGCCATCAAAATGAGCTGTCAAGGGAGCAGCTGATGGATATTCTGATGATCAACTGCCCTATTACTCTGGAGTTAAAACAAATTGATGTCAGTAATATGCAAAAATGTTGTACATGGAGGTTATATAACCCCAAATCTGTTATGTGCTCCTTGAGACAGATTGGAAGATTAGAAAAGACCTTTAAGATCATTTAGTCTGACTTCCCACAAACATTTGACCAAAAATCCCTGCCTTGAGGGTCAGAGTTCTGTGATTGAATTAGCATATGTCTTTTTTAGAAGAAATTCTCAGTCTTCATCATTAGTTTAGGCAGATACCACATATATTCCTGAAGCTTTTCCATAGTTAACCTACTGTAGTATGTTGTTACCTTCTGAAGTAGTAGCTGTCTCCTGTCAAGAGTTATTCTGTGGTGTTCCACTCAGTGGTGTAATAGAATGAGTTTCTTAAGTGAGTTTTTGATATTCTGAGTAGCTCCTCTGACTCCATTTTCTTGCCAAAAATCTGAGAATGTGAGACTTAAATTGAATTCTAAGAGGAGAAAAGACTGAGACAACCATTGCTTTGTAGCCCTCATATTTTGCACAGGAAGGAGTATCTGAACAGCAGAAACTTCTTGTAGATAGCAACAGCAAAATTAAGGTAAAGACTTCCTTAACAGCTGTGCATAATATCAAATTTGGAAGTGTGACAAAGATGCTGAAAGTCCTTTTTCTGGTTCAGTTTGTAAAATCTGCCTTTTCCTACTAAAACATTTTAAATGGGGGACTTTACCTCAAGTGAAAGATGAATTAATCAATTTAAGCCTAAGGCAAGACAAGGTATATGTCAAGTTACAAGTTTTTGGTGAAAAGCTGTCTGCTGCTGGGGTTGATGTGTGCAAGTTGCATAGCAAGCTATGCAATGGAATTGAAAACTTAGGAATAAATACGTGTCTGGTGTTGAAAAGTGAATGAAACAGACTTGCACTGACACTTAGTGCTCCCAGGAAAGACTTTTTCTTGTAGGAATGAAAAATTAATGAGAAACAGGCGACAACTGCTGCATCACATTATACTGAAAACTGCTACCTGTAGCTTTTTCATAATTGGGAAACCAAAATAGCTATCCAGAAATCAATACAATGGCTTTTGTTTCTTTGAGGGTTTGTACACATTTAAGTCTTTACCATTTGCAGCTGTGTGAAAAGTTGAACAGTCTCTGTGCATTTTTTCTTACCTTTTTTTTGAATGGACCAACATGCTTTTAGAAGAATGCTTACAAATGCTTGCCATATATGGGAAGGCCTGAAAATAACCAGTGAGTGAAGTAAAAACCCAAACATCCTGGTGGCATCCACATTCAGCAATATACAGGCTGAGCTATTGCATTACTCTGTGCTTTAAAACAGTTTATCCTGCCTACCAATGGCTGTAGCTAAATGTAGATCCTGACTGAGGATTCAATAATAAGTAAATTTTGTTTGTTTGGCTGTAAAATGTTTGAAAGAATTCCAGCTGGTTCCTCACATGAAGCATTATTAACTGTGAGCATTCACAGCTCTGCCATTACATGGGTTTGCAGAGTTCATTTGTCAAATAAAAAATGTGAGGCATGAAGTAGGGTTGTAATTCCTCAGTGTTGGGTGGGGTGGAAGGCTTTGGGCAGACACAAGAAGGACTTCCTGGGTTTTGATTTCAAAGCCTGAAGAGTGGACAATTATTTCAAGCTTTGTAACTTGTGTGTGAATTTTATACCAGAGGGGGAGCAGCAAGCTCTCAGTGTAGAACCATTTTGGCATTTTCTGCCAGTTCCAGTGTTCTCCAGAAGTCATTTTCACAGCTGCAGCCATAAGAGAAAATCAGGGATATTGGATTTGCTGAAGTCCTGGTAATCAAAGCCTAGCAGGTAATGATAGAGGCTGGCTATGATGGTGATTAACTAAACCACAGTTGTTTTGCAGGAAGGGAGATTTTATGGAAACTTGAAGTCCAGGCCAGAAAACAACTGAGGTCATGACATTGAATGAGGGCTCTTCGTGAGTTAGTGCAAAAAACAATGGCCAGTTTTGGTGTAAGTATTTAGACCAGAATCCAAACATCCTGGTGACAGTCAACTGTCATTGACATTAACTGTCATTGTCCTTGGGCTGCCCTGGCAATTTGCATTAAAGGTGATGTTGGCTAAGCCTCCTTTGAAACACCAATACTGTGAGTTTGCTGTACTTCAGGTGCCTGTCCTTGAAGGAAAAGAATACAGAATCAATAAACACAGGACATGAGCAAAAATATTGCCAATTTGGATCAGAATTGTCATCTCTACTAGTTATTATATTTATGATAACCTTTAACAGATGGCTAATTAAAAGAGAAGGGTTGAGGAAACCCCTGAAGAGGCAATTATGAACCAAAAATAAAACATCTTATTCAGATTTCCTGAAATATTTTTTTTTTAATTTACTAAAATGTTGTGTGGCCTTTTCAAGTATAAAATCCATATGCTTGGAGTGGTTAAATATTTTTGTAAAGATGGATATAAGGTTGTAATTTAATAGCAATGGGGTATTTTAAATTGTTTAATATATTTCTGTACTTTTGCTACTGGTGACTATAAAAGAATGTTCTCTTTATGTGAATGAGTGAATGTATTCATTGGATAAGGATTAATGAAATGCAGGTATATTTATGTTGTTGCCACAATTTGCTGACAGTTCATTCTTTAATTCTGAATTCCAAGGCCTCTTGATATATTGTTAATCAAATATTTGGTGGTTTGTAATCTGGCTGAAAAATCAAGAAATAATGACTTTAAAGTATGTGAGTATTTCTGAGAGATGTACTAACTGTTTCAAAAAGAACCCATCACATTTTTCCAGTGCTTCTCATTTCTGATTTGCATCAATTTTGTCTGCAGCCATGTGTTGCCTGGAGTTGTGACTGGTAATCATTTTGTTTCTGAGATAGCTTTGATCATGTGCTCATAGAGGATCTTGTAAACAATCTATTTAATTCCATATGATCAGAATAGTCCCAAATGAAAAGAGCAAGGCAGTAATCACTGTACAATTTACCTTGGCCTTAATTTGTTGATTTTTTTTTCTGTTTAAGTATAAATTTTTCTTTATGCAGTTTCAGTAGTGTTTCACTCTTAGTTTTGTAACAAAACTGAGGAGAGTATTTTTCTTCATTGATATGAACAAAAAATACTGTTTAAAGTATTTCTAGTGAATTACATATAGTAGAGCAGATTTAAACACACACAATTTTTTTTTTTTTAAAGTCTTGGAGGTTTAGATATGCTTCTACTTTGGATCAAAATTGGAACTAGTCAGAAGTTTTTAGGGCAAAGAGATTTTCTTGATACATTACTTTTGATACTTCTTAAATTTTTCATACTGGTTGTGTTTAGTTCTGAACAGAACCATCATTCCAGGAAATGACAAGGAACAGCCTGTTGGTTTTTCTGTTAGGTACAATATAGGACTTTTTGGGTGTCTTGAAGCAAAGTCTTGAAACATTGCCCAGTTGTTTGTGGAAACAATTAAATTTGTAGGCTCAAGTCAAGGGACTAATTCAAAAGCGTTTGCCAGTTTGCAGCTGGCAGAGGATTATAAATGAGTGTATCTGTCAGCTGCAGACACTGAAGACAAACAACAAAGTGAAACTTTGATAATGAATGTTTTATTATCTGTTGTTATTCAAGAATCATTCTTGTTGACTTCATGGATTATAAAGTTAAATTGTTTCTCCACCTTTCCCACTTCTCTTCCTATCACACCAAGGCATTACTGTACATGAGTTTCAGGAATCTAAGCAAAATCATTGATTCTTAAGTTACTGTATTAAATTTCTGGAGCAACCTCACATTATGTCTGTAAGAAATCTGGTGTTTTGTTAGTTCCATGTTCACTATCATGAAAAAGATCTTTTAGAAGTAGGTGGCATCATGCTGTTCTAGTCTAGGTCTTGGCACATCTGCCATGTCCTGCACTGTGTGTGTTGTAGCTTTTCCTTTGTTTTACCTGCCGTTTTTTGTCTGTCAAAGATGTCACTTGGTCACTATGACTGCATATTACTTTTATTCTATTTGAATGTACTGAGCTTGTAAAGATCTTGTACATTTATTTTTCCTATTAAAGTGGAGAAAAAAGCATACAAATGCTGCCATTACATTCAGAACTGTATTCAAGCAGCAGATTACATTTCTGATCTATTTTGGATTAATATAATATTCCCCAAAAGAATTTAATCTTTTCCCATGAGCAATATTGTTTCCTCTGTCTTCATATTGACTGCTAATTGTTGGTATTTCAGAAGATTAAAGTCAGGTTTTACAGGGAGTGCAATCATACAGCCTTTCAGATCTAAACATCTTGTTGCTTTAGAAAACAAAATATTGTTGCAAATTATTTAAGCCTGAAATTAAATAAGTTCTACTGAGTACTTTTTTATATCTGAAACTCAGCCTCTCAAAATAAGGCAGGATTTCAAGCAGTTAATTCCAGTGACAACTTTTCACAGCTTAAGAGTTGCCTTATTTTTCAGAATTAATCTTAACCCATGGCCTTTAACATTTTACCCACTCAGGCAGGCATTTTTCAATTTATAAGAGGGGTGGCATCTTAGCAGTGAATATAGACAGGGGAGCCTGCAATTAATAGATAACCTGAAACAATAGCTTTAATAGCCCATGATTGAGTGTATTTAATAAGTAAGGAGATTTTCTCACTTTAAACAAAGAATAAGAGAATGTGTGTGGGATTAGCAGTTTGCATCAGGGGAATGCCATTGTCTGGGCTGAAAAGAGCTGCACATCTGTAGATAGTTGATAATTCAGATAATTATTCATTTATGTGTAGCTGACTATTTCATAATAAGAGGGGATACAAGTTTGGGGGTTTATTTTTTGTGACTTAGATAGGGAAATGATTAATTACAGAGCTGTATTTCGTGTCAAGTTGTGAATAAATATGTTTAGCATTCATATGGTTGTTTACAAACAGGAAACCCACACCGCTTGCCAACAGTTTGATTAAAAAAAAATCATTCAATTCATCACTAATTCTCTGTAGGATAGATCTTTGCATTTGTGTAGTTTGGCATTTTATAATTAAATTCTTTTAAAACATTTTAATTAGGCAGAAGTAAACCAGAGTCCTTTTGTTTGCTCTGTGTAAACACTCGAAGGTGTCACTGAGGTGAGAGCTGTCGAGAGTGCTGCAGGGTATCTTGCCTTTGAAGAGTGCTCAGCTTGAGGTGTGTAGTGTGTCCACACTTCATTGGGAGATGGCTTTATCAAATAAAAATAACAAATTCAGGAAATGCTTTTTCAGTTGAAGTTCCTTGACTATGTGCTGGTTCCCTGAATTGTGGTAGAACTCTTTGGGCTGACGTCTCACACAAAGGCATTTGTGATGTGTTCCATGCAAAAAGGGACATCTGCAACAGGGACTCATAGCAAAGCAGTTCAGCCATCACCTGGCCAGACAGAATCTAGGCAGGAATCTGTGCTGGTGGTGCTTAAAAAAAGGTGAGAAAGTCCAGAGGAGGGCCACAAAGAGGATCTGAGTTAAACACACACAATGCTATGAAGACAGACTGAGAGAGCTGGGGTTGTTCAACCTGGAGAGGAGGAGGCTCCAGGGAGATCTTAGAGCACCTTCCAGTGCTCAAAGGGGCTCCAAGAGAGCTGGAGAGGGACTGGGGACAAGGGATGGAGGGACAGGACACAGGGAATGGCTTTAAACTGAGAGATGGTGCTTTGAGATCAGATACAAGAAATAACTTGTTCCCAGTGAGGGTGGCAGGACGCGGGCACAGGGTGTCCAGAGAAGCTGTGGCTGCCCCTGGATCCCTGGAAGTGTCCAAGGCCAGGTTGGACAGGGCTGGGAGCACCCTGGGGTAGTGGCAGGTGTCCCTGCCCATGGCAGGGGGATTGGAATGAGATCCCCTTCAAGTTGCCTTCCAACCCAAGCCATTCTATGAATGAGATTATGGTGGGCCATTAAAGGCCTTGGAAGGGAAGCCAAGGCTGTCCTGGTTAATCAGCACTGCTATTGCAGACTGTGGCTCAGCATGAAACACCCACTTGGAAATGTTTTTATGTAATCTCCCTTTTATGTAATTCCTCTTTAGCCACTACTGCGTAAGTGCTTAAAAAGTAATTAACAAAAAGTACATGCAATGCATTAAACTGTTTCTGCCTGCAATAATTTCCTTGGTTATAACCATTTCCATTGTTTTCTTTTGAAATATGGACTTTCAATTCCCTTCTACAGTTTAGCCCAGATCATGAGTTTGTCTTGGTACTGTGTGTATTGGAAAACAAGGCATGTTTCTCAGGAAATATATTCTAATAATGGGAATTTTTCCTTTTTGTGGATCATCCAGGAGGAAATAAAATTAAAAAAAAAAAAAGTCACCATGTGAAGATATAAATGTACAACTTTACTTTTATGCTCTCAAATTGTTGAATAAGTAATCTGCTTTGGATGTACTTGCTTATCAGATTTTGAGATTAAAAGGTATGAGACACTGCTGGACTTGTGTGCTTAGCATTAAATATTGCCATTGAATTTTGCACTATATTCAGGTTCTGAATTAATTTTTATTTGTAAGTTGCCTCTTTGTATCTCTGGAATCCTACACCAAGGAACTGTGTTTAAGTTGCTGATACCCAGCAGAAAATCTGAATTTAGAAAAAGTGCTACTGAAGCCAAGTGACAGCTCTTGGCTGTGTGAAATGTGGTTGGTTGTATAACTGAGTATGTGCTGGCTATTTGTTTGTTTTCATCATGCTTAGTTTCAAGTGTTATGAGAGCTTACATTTGAGGCTTGTTCTGACATTTTTTTGCAATTTAATGTGGGAGTTTTAAATCCTCATAAGCTTTTTCCAATTCTCATTGAAGTTAACAAGTCTAGGAGAGCCATTTTTTGAGACAGATATTTTCCTTGACCATAATGCAAAATCACTTGTAAAGCAAGGGAATATGGTTAACAGGGACACCTACAATTCCATGTGTTGTTCTGTACAGAACTGGGGTGAGATATAAGAAGCAGCCTGTGATTTACATGTGTCTCCTGTTAATTTTAATGTGCCTGACTCCCCATGGTTGCCTTGAGCATCTCAACCTTGATTAATCTAAAGTGAAGTTCCTTTCTGCTGGCTTATCTGTGATTGTTTTAGGCTCACTCCATCTGTTTCTTAATGTAGCTCTATAACTTTTTTCACAGTTCAGATTTGCTGATTATATCACTTTGGGTTTGTGGCTAAAACATTCAGTTCTGGTTTTATTACAAGATACTTTGATAAACTTGTGAAAAGTGGATGAGAGATTATTATCGAATAATTATTTCTCTGAAGGTGATTCCCTTCTTAATACAGAAAATAGGTGAAAAAAGTTTAGTAAAGATGAAGATGATAGGTTAAATTATTAGGAAGACTGAAGTGACATCACTGATTTTTACTTGTCAAAGATTCAGGCCAATCTTTTCCCCTTTGCTATAAGGAAAAAATGTTAAGTTGCATTTTATGATTTTGTAAGTAGCAAGACAGTCCAAAAAAGCATGTAGAACCCCTTTGTCAACTCCTGAGTCATCCCATTTTGCAATAATATAGTTTTTAGCTTAGCATCCTATTTGCGGGGATGTTATTACTGGTCATTAATTTTTAAACTGGCACTTTTTTTTTAGTTTAAATTCCTTTATATAAACCTTGTGGAAGATAAAGATCATCCTGTGTCTTTCAGCAGCCCTGTCCAGGGCTGAATGTCTTTAATAAATAATGCCAGCCTTTGGAAGAGGCATTTCTGGAACAAAAATTCTCACTGATGTCGAGGTGGCAGCAAGTCCTGCTGGTGACCACTGGGAAAAGCCTGAGCTGCTGGGTGGTCAGGGCATGTTACAGGCTGAGTTTAGCAAGGTGGGAGGAGAATTTCCTAATTCCACTTGGGCTGTGTTCATCTGGAGCTTGGTATGCCCCAGGAACAAGCTCTTCCCCCTCTGGCTGAGCACCAGAGGCTGGATGAAGCAAGAGGAAGAGGACACATAAGCTTTTCTTAAGCTTGTTGCACATGTGGACAAGATCATAGGCATTAATTTCTGTTCCCCCCTTCTGATTGGGATCTGATCCTCAAAAGGATAGGAAAGAGCAAGGAATTAATTGTATTAAAATAAAAGGAGAAGTAATCAAAATCACAAATCACTTGTCCAGTGCCACATTCCTGATTGATGCTGTGTAGTAACTGCTGAGATCAGACAGTTTTTTAATCAGTGATACTGATAAAGGAACATATGACTCAGACACCAACTATTTTGTGATTTAATTTAGAAAAGGGTTGCATAGATATATTAAAGAAATGTAAGCTGTGCTTTACTGGAAGAATGCAACTGCACTGAGTAAGATTTGGACCTGTCTTGATCTGATCTGTTTTCTCCAGCAGCAGGCAGAGGCAGGTAAAGAGGAACTCAAGAAGAGGACAAGTGTCTGAGGATGCTTCCTAGTGATCTTTAATACTCTTGTATTTACAAGTCTTTGGTTGTTTTCTTTCCAGAAATTTGTTGCTGTATATTCTCAACTCACATAAGCTTTTGAAATAACCAATATCCTGTGGCAGCATTTCTAACTATGGCTGTATGCTGTATCTGAAAATCACAGTAAAAGGACCCCTTTTGTATTTTCACTGTCTCATTTCAAGAATTAAGGACTAATAAATAAAACTGCCTGGAGGCAGGTACAAAATGATTGCGCCTTGTTGCCTTTTTCCCTTGCTAGTTGCAGGCTTGGCTCTGAATCCTCCTTCTGTTTCCTCTGCTAAGATGGAAAGTTGTGGTTTATTTAGAATATTCTGAATGCAAAGCTTGTCCAGTGTCCTTATCACTCTTCTAAGTATCTTTCTGAGTTTTACTAGTTCTGCTTTGGTTTACTACATGTTAAAAGTGAGCTGATTTTTATGTGGTAGTAATTTGGAACCCAATGAGGACAGCAATTCACGTTTTTGATGACTACAATGTTACTGTAAAAGAATGTGTTTTAATTACTTGGAGATTTCAGATGTGTATATGCAGTTCAGTACCCATGACAATGCATTTTTGTACTTTAATTAAGCTTCTTGAAGTGCAGAATTCCTTTTTGAAAGTTTCCATTGTCTCACTAGGAAATGCAGCCTGACCTAGATAGTAGCTTCTATAACATTTCATTCTCTTCTGCATGGGGAGTAGAAGTCAAGGATGTTTCTCAGGTGACAAAAAGGAAGATCCCAAGTCTTTCTAGAGCACAAGGATAACTCTTCTTCATCTCTCTTCTCCCATGTGATGGGCGCTTTTACTTAGTACTTTGATACTCCAAATAAACACAGTATTTGTATTTCTTAGGCTATTTCTAAAGAGGAAATAAAGATAGGTTCTGGTGATTTTATGTTTCAGGAAATAAATTTCTCTAGTGTAACTCAAACATTCACATCAAATTTCAGATCTTAGTGGGGCTTTGGTTTTTGGTGATTTGGTTTTGGTGTTTTCCTTGCCTGAATTATGAAGTAATTCTCTGTTTGGAGCAAGGCACATTCTAGCTGGACTTAGGAGAAAGTCAAACCAGAAGGAAGAGAGAAGGCACACCTTGAGATGTCTCCAAACTGATAATACATGCATTTTTAACTGGCTGTTGAATTAAACAGAAAGTCTTGTACAGAAAGTGACCAAGTCAGCATTTCTGTTTAGTCAGGCCTCGTTGTGGATATTTGTGATTGTTCCATTTATCAGCATTGGCTTTGGTAATTTGCCAGGTGTCTGCCACACACCACACACGCCATCCAGTGGGACTTACTCTTTGAACAACTCACCTGGCAGCAACCCACGCTGTGGATTGTGTCCTGCAGCAGCTGCATTGCATCATGTATCCATGATATCCATATATCCATCATATATATCCATATATCCACTCTCCAGGTGCTCCCTCTTTTGAGGAATATTGCAGTTAGTTCAAATCATTTAAACTTGTCTGACCTTTTTGCCTTTTAACACCCCATAAAGGATGATGAAACTGTGCAGAGGCACCCCAGGGCAGAACATGTTGGAATAACAGGGACATGTTGCTACCTCCTGTGTCACATGCTTCAGTAATGATGACACTGCTGCATTATTTTTCAGAAAGCTGGTTATTGCTTAGCAAAAATCTAATTGAAACTTCAGACAGCAAAAACATTAGAGAAAGTGTATGATGTGCCTCTGAGAAATTAATCTGAAGTGCAGAGGCAAAATTCAGCAAATATTGGATCAATTTTTATAGACTTTGCTGTTGTGAAGGAACTACTTGCAGTCATGCTGCTGTATAAACTGCCTTGGATGAGTGGGTTTGGAGGGTGTCTATAACTTACCATGCTAATATGGAGCAGTCAGTAGGAGTTCCCTGAGTATTTCATGGCCAGTGTGCACTGCTTGTGCCTAAAGAGGGGTGGTGTCTGTGCATCTTGGTTCTGCTGGATTCATATCCCCCAAATCAGGCCCAAACATGCAGCTTCCCTTAGTTCTGGGTGCACAGAGAGGAATTTAAAGGCAATCTGAAATACTGTGCTCTCATCTGACACACAAGAGCTGGTGATGTGTGGTTTTTTCAGTCTTGCAATACATGGTTGTGTAGGTAGTTGTCTTCCCTGGGTTGTTCTGAAGTGTGCTCTGCTCATCCAGGGGTTCATCACATTGGAGCTCAGATATTTAAATGAGGGTCAGAACAAATTTATTCCAAATACCCATGATCTGGTAGAAAAGTTATCCTGCCATATTTGCACCAAAAATACAATTTGTCTATCAACTACTTGCTGTATTATGTCCCCAAAACAGTTCTAAAGGCTATTGTCCTTATTCTCAAGTACACTTCAGAATGGTACTTTGTGGTCTCAACCTTTTATTTTCCTTCTCTTTATTCTTTTCCCTTATTATCATAAATAAGGATTATATTAGGAGCTGGTTGTGCTTCCTCTCAGTGAAAGAACATGCCTGCATGGCTGCTCTGCCTGGATCATGAAGTGGGATTAATTAACTCTGCTCTGCATTAACCTGGGGAGGGATGTGGCTTCTGGGCAGGACCTGCCTGAGGCCTGGCCAGGTGGGAGCACAGGCACAGGATGCAGGGGATGGTTTGCAGCTTCCTAAACACATCTGAGGTTGATCCCAGACCAAGGGATGATGGATTATTGTGATGGATGTGATTGTGCCAGGGCTCAGTGGGGGCAGTGTGTGTCTCCTGCAGATGAGGAGACCTTCCCAAAACAGGCTTGGTGTGAGACTTCTCACTGAAATTCACTGAAATGGAGGTTCCTGAGATCACACTGCTGCCTGCCATGATATTTTGGAATTTGAAGGAGGCTGTGTGTATGGAATTGGAATCTTTCTGGTCCCAAAGCATGCACTGCTTGGAGCTGGGCAAAGGAATGAAGGAGAGTGTCTGGGGACGGTTTCCACTGTGGTACTCTGATGTGTAATTTGCCAATCATCGTTTCATCTCACTCCATTAATGAGCTCTGATCCCTTAATTTTTATTTTTGTGTCAGTGCTACAGAGAATTAAGACAAAATCCCACAGCAGGGATGTTCCTGGTGGTCCATTCTGGGGGGTATCTTTTGTACTGGAGAGCATCAGAGCTCTCCCTGCTCCAGACCCCTCCTGGTCTGCCTGGTTTTTATACCCCAAGGAAGGGCTACACCCTGGGATCTGGCCAGGTAGCAGAGGATTGTTGCTGAATTGTTTTCAAACCAGCAAAAGCCAATAAATTCCTGTCCTGTTCTAGATCCTGTATTTGCTGTAAGTAGGAAGGACTGAAAACTGTAGGTGGCTGTTTCAGCACACCAGAAACTGGATCTACAGAGCTTTGACTTTGCAAAAATGTGGTATTTGGGACTCCTAGCATGGTACTAAAGGAGATGCATTTTGAAAAGGCTTCCCTGCCAGCCAGGTACTGCCCTCTCAGCTGCCATCCAAGAATGGGCTCCACAAACAACAGTGGGATGTGGCAGAACCAGGTATTTTCTCTCAGTGAGATTTGCATCGCTCAGGAACCTCTTGAGTACAGACCAAAAATTAGCTTTGGGCAAAATCCTTAATCTGCTTTTCCTACCCAGCAGTGAGGATGCCCCAGACAGAAAAATCTGAATTGTGTTTTGGAGGTTCATCAGAGTTCCTTTCCTGCCAGGGCAACAGGTACATTGCCAGTGAATTTTAAACCTTGACCTGTTTTAGAATAGTGCAAGACATTCAAAATTGCATTGTGTCAGTATTTCTTCACCTGACTGCAAGCTTTCCTGCTTTGCTGTTTGTTGATTCAACCTCTTTAAACGTATCACTTTCAGACTTTCAAAGTTCCATCCCAAAGAGGCAGAATGATATTCTGCATAATTTTTATAAAGTTAAATAATATCGTTTGGCTTTAAGTAGAAAAAATAACCCTGCTCTCCTCTCCAAAGATATTTTTATTTCCCTTTTTCACGTTGAATTGCACTGTCCTCTAGTGGGTGTTTTAAGCAAATGGTTTTTGTGTTTGTAAATCTTTCATACTGCTCAGATACAGAAAGCTTAATCTTTATTTTCAAATGAATCATAAATGTTCTCTGATATAAAAAGATAGAGGATTAGAGTAATATTTCAAAACCAAATAAGAAAAAGTTACATTTGACCTGTGGTCGAAGTTGTAATAATACAGAGATATATAAAAATGTTTGCATCTGACTTATCTGTTGGAGCAGAAGGATAAAGAGTGAAGACACAACTGTGGGCATTTTATTACTTTGTATTGAGAATTGGATATAATCTGCTTCTTTCACATTGAAACAAGTTTGGTAAACTATGAATGTATGAATATTAAACACCAGTGGACTAGTAGGAAGGATTAAATGCACTACATCAGGCTCAAAGTGAAGAACTATGTATCCCATTTTACCCAGTGGTTTGGTTTTTTCCTTAATGTTGCTATTTACCTCTTAAAAGGTAATGCAGTTTTTTTTGACTGGGATTCCCTGGGATTTGAAGTATAAAACATCTCTGAAAATCAGAATGGGAATATGAAAGTTTTACATGACAGTGATTGTCAGGCTTCTGGATGTTTGCAGTACTGGATGTCTGGCTCCAGCTGTAGGTGATCCACCTTTACTCTCCCTCCCTGGGCTGGGAACACATCTGGATCTTCATTGCTTGTGTCCCAGCAGCCAGCAGTGTGAGCATCCCCCAGTCTGGGGCATGTTTCGGTGATGTGAGATATCATCCTTCCACTGGTGTTTGTTCTGTTGGAGGGACGAGGGAAGAAACAATTGGAGGATCCAACAGAGTTCTAGCAGTAATCTCCTAACACCAATACTTTGGTTAGTACTGTTACATTTATTTGCAGTGTGGGGCTTTTGTTGGTGCCAAACATTCAAAGCAGAGTTGCAGGCTTTGTCAAGGCTGACTTTGCCAAGAAGTGACTGGAAATTAAAACTGTTAGTTTTAGTAATAAAGTGACATGGATTTTACATAGATATAGCTATCCATAAATATATCTACTTTCATCTATAGAGAAAATACTCTCTGAGTTTGCATAGCTGTTCGTACAGCACTTAGGAGCTGTGGGATTAATGGCTGTTCAGTATTTGCCAAGGTTTAACACCAAATCTAACATGAAAACAGAGATAGTGCAGCACTCAGCTTCCATTCCTTTGGCTTCCCAGCATTGGTGCTGAGGCCTGGGAGACTGTAGGGTTTTACCAACACTGGTGGTGATGTTTCCATGCCGTTGTGAGTTCCCTTATTTCTCCAGAGGATTCCACAATCAGTTGCAAGTACATTTTGTGGGGATTTCACATCTGTCAGTTGTTTTGCTGCATTAAAAAGTCTTGACCCATGGATATGCTACTACCTTTTGTTTCCTTAGCAATGTTGCGGAAATACAAAAAACATTTATAAGGCATTCTGGTGGGTAAAAATGGTTATTAGAATAATGATGCTGTTTAGTAACCTGTCTTGTATGCAGGCAGTTTGCCCTCTCCTTGATGTGTCTAACAGTCCATAGGCATTAGATGCTGAGCATGTGGATATAGAATGGTTCTGATATGCTACAGGAGGTTTATTTTTCTCACAGACTTAAGTAATACAGAGACAGTGCATTCTCTGTGCACATGAAACACTGAAAACCTCTTCATCCATCCACTGTGTCTGAATGCTGAAGTTCTTTCAGCTGGAAATGCAGGATCTAGTCAGGCTACAGAAGCATATATAAACAATGTTCACAGATTTCAGCAGAGTTAAAGTGAATCTCAGCATCATTTGAGCTGATCTTCTGGCTTATTTGGAAGATTACAATAAAACCCAAGATCGAATTCCCTACCTGATTCAGTTTCTTATTGATTGAATCCTTTTAGACTCCTCTCTAATTTAACAGTGTATTTTTATTAAAGCCAAGCACACAAACATCAATTATCCAAGCTGCACCTAATTTCCTTCATTTTTTTTTTTTCCTCTTGCTGCCAATGGATTAGAAGACATGATTAGAATTCAGCTTGAAAGCTGAAAAGCAGATCCCTAAATGAAAAAGTCTGTGCTAGGAATTAAAATGTCTGTAGTGGGCATAAAATCCTCCTCCTTATCTCTACTAA
Organism: Hypocryptadius cinnamomeus; assembly: GCA_013400635.1. Taxonomy (NCBI): domain Eukaryota; kingdom Metazoa; phylum Chordata; class Aves; order Passeriformes; family Zosteropidae; genus Hypocryptadius; species Hypocryptadius cinnamomeus. The sequence goes on along the minus strand of VYZP01041999.1, from coordinate 492,114 downwards.
TGTAAACACACTTGGTTAAGTTGATCTGTCACGTGTCTGCTGCAATGTCCCTGAATTAGGAGGATGTATTAGGAAGGGTGGCGTGCTGTGTGTGGTGTGTCCCACTGTTAGAATCCATCACCAGGGTGTTTTAACACCAAAGTCTTTTGCATGGAAAAATCTCTGCCATAAGGGTTAATGGGATAAGAGTTGGAAGGGCTCTGGTTTTCCTCTTAGGTTTTACTTCCTAACACCAGGAATTTTTCTGTGTGCACAAGCAGTGGGAACAAGGTAGAGAAGGAATCTTTTATGGTTTTAGTCTTGGTAGCTTCTGCAGAGTTTGTAACAAAAAGGATTTGTAACAAAGAGGATTTTGTAACAAAAAGGTGAAATAAATGACTGCAATGGCATCACCAACTGAAAATCCAGAAAACCCTCAACTGTTAATTGCATTCATTTAATATGAGTATAAAGAAGAGTTATAAAATCAATTCAATTGTATGTTTTTGTTTGACTGGGTTATAAATTTCCTTCTGGTGCCTGTGCTCTGCCTGGGATGAGGAAGCCATGCCATGAGCCATACACAGGCTCCATGAACTCAAAATGCACTGGATCATCTTTTGAGCAACCTGGTCTAGTGAAAGGTGTCCCTGTCTTATGGGAAGTAAAGCATTTGTTGGGATGTTTTGTTTCCCTTTTGTACTGTGGATGGCAGTATTACTACCAGTGCTGAACTGTGTGTGAGTGCACATCACAGGAGTGAATTGTCACATTTTGTCTGTGGAGAGATGTAAAACCTGCTTGTGCAGAGCTATAAACGTGGGTGGCCTCAGGGAATCTTCCTGGTGCTGGTGTGAGCCTGGCTAGCTGGAGGTGGGCAGAGTGAATCCCTTCCTGGGGTGCAGTGAGTTGAGCATAATTGCAGCTGACATCCTGCACCAGTGCAATGCAGTGATATTTCATTCCTTCACACCTAATCTCTTCTTTATCCTCTTGGCTTTTGAGTCAACGCAATTCTGGCAAAGCTTGTTTGTGACACCCAGTGAAGCTTCTTGTGGAGCACCCCAAATTCCTGGGTGGAATGAGGAGCAGCAGGGCTGCATCCCTGTGGTGTCCTCAAGGTGATAAGGCATGGTTGGGAGCCTGGAATATGGGCTTGGGTTAATGTTCTGCTGCCTTACCAAGTGGAAAGAAATCAAATTAATATCTTTTGTGTAGTAATGTCTTGTATGTTGTGAAGGGCAATTTAATTGTGAATCAGGTGGAGAAATGGCAGTTTCCAGAAACTGAGGAATAGCAGTTTTTTGAGGTTATCAGTTAACCTGTTGTAATGAATGCTCTTCATTACATGCCTCTCCTTGTTAATTAGAAGGGATTTTTACTCCTCTTTATCAAGTCAGGGCAAGTTTATTACCTTTTCCTCTGTCATGCTTGTGATAAAGTAAAGATCCAGATTGTTTTGTGAAGTGTCTACATGAATATTTCATTGCATGTACATCACACATTCATGCCCTGTTTTCTGAGCTCCAACCTCTGATGATTATTCAATACATTTTAAGAATAATCAAACTATAGCTTGTATAAGGTCTTTTAATTTATATTTATAGGTAGAAATTACCTTTTTCTTGTAAATACTTTAATTATGACATTAATTGCCATGCCCAAATTTAGACCAAGACAATTAATCACTGCTGTACACTGAAGCAATAATAGACTCAGACTCAAGTTCTCTGGGTGCAGAGGTGAAGCTTGTACCTTCCATAAATCAGAATCTGCCTGACAGAGAGGAATTGGTATCCTGGTTTGGATCTTTTACCTGTGTTTATTTAAAAAACAAAGTCAAAACATAAACACACCTCCACTCAATTCCTCCTTGGTTTCTTTCCTACAGGTTGAAGCAATCCTTGTGAACATATTTGGTGGGATTGTGAACTGTGCCATCATAGCCAATGGTATCACCAAAGCCTGCCAAGAGCTCGAGCTGAAAGTACCTCTGGTGGTCAGGCTGGAAGGTGAGTGCTGCTGAAATCAGACAGAATCATCTCTCAGGTTCTCAGTAATTCACTCAGAATTTCTTCTTCTCCTGAACATATTGGTCCCACACCATAAGAATATGTCTAATTCTTCAGCCATAGTACAACCTGAAGTCAATAAACTCATATTTCTGCATTTATGGACCCTGATGGTACTGGAAGCAATGAAGTTTTGCAATGGAAGCGTTATGAGTTTGCCTGGAAGATTTGCAATGCAAATAGGAATTATTTTGATGCAAGTTTATATTTACTGGGAGGTATTTCTTTTTAATTTATTTTTTTTTTACTGAATGCAATTCCATTATTGCTAAACCTGCAGCAAAATACAGGGTTTTTTAATTTACACCAGTGTCAATTAAAAGAAAGATGTTAGAAACAGTATTTTTGAGAGAGAAATTACTGTAATGTGTTCCTCTGCCCAAACCCCCAGTCCAGCTAAAATCCAATAAAAACCAGAAGATTTGGTAATGGTAAGGAATATTTTTTCTTTAGTGCATCCAGCATTGTTTCACAAGAAATAAAAAAGCCATAGAGAGGGGAGGACAAGCACTCTTTGGCAGTTACAGGCTTTAATGGCAGTGGGTGTGGAGTTCTGACTAATTTCTGAGAAGTGCCCTGAAGGAGGGAGAGTCTCCTGCCACTGAGTGAAAAGTGCCTTGATTGCAATCAGCACACAGCCCTGGTAAACTGAAAATATTTCTTTCTGGCCAAGTAGGTTTGGAAAACAGAGGGATTTCTGGGTGGGTTTTAAAGCCTCTTACTCAAAACCATCCATATTCATGTTTGTGTGTGTGTAAAGAGCATAAAATGTCCTGTCACTCTGCAGAGGTGATGAAAGGAGGAAATGCATCCCTTTATGGACCTGAGATGCAATACTGAGGTGGTTTTCACACTGTGATACAAGGGAGAGGAAAACATGTTCTGAGTACGTCAGGCTTTTTACTTTTCAAAAACAACCCTCCCCAGGATTCCTGAGGATGCAGAGTGCCCAGGAAGCTCTTTCCTTAGGGGGATGCTCCTTTTGTGTTTCAGGAGAAACCAGAGCCTTCCTCTCCCTCATTCTCATGCTGCACTGCACGTGCTGCCATGGATTCTGTTGGAAGTTTAAATACCCTAAAATGGATTTTAGAAACAAATTGTGAAAATTTTCTTTGGATGGCGCAGCACCAGTCAACACCTTTAGAGATTGAGTAAAAAGTTTAATATGGATGAAGGAGAGACTGATGGATGTTGCTTAGAAGCAGAAAAGTTTCATTATATAAAATCTCATTGTTTATCAGCTCTAGGCAATGCTGTTTCACTTTTTGTCATAGCAAAAAACTTTTCCTGTCTTTCACAGCTGGGAAAAAGTTTATCTGTCAGATCTGTGAGACTTCTCAACTGTTGTAGCTGCTGCTTTTTAAGTGAAGATATTGCAAAAGCCATTAGTTTTTCCTATGAATAAGATGTTTCTGTTTTGATACTTGAAACTGTTGTAAAAGAAACAAGAAGAGCAACTTGGTTATTTTAAACTGCACTCTGCTGGGTCTGCCACTGTGTTTGCTTGGCCTTTCTCCTGTAATTTTGATAATAACATGATTGTACAGAAGAGTGAAAGTCCTGCAGAGGTGCCTGTGTCCTTTGAGTCGTTTACTGCTCCACCCACAGAGATTAAAGCTGAATCTTCAGAGTGTCAAATACAGACTTAAATGCAAACATCTTGGGTTACCATATTCCCAGGACTGCTCACTCTTCACTAGAGTTGTGATAATGTTTCTCCTAGACTGTTTGCTTACTCTGGAAATGGCAGTACCACATTTTCTTTGGGAAGCTCTCTCCCAGAATAATACAGCAAACTCCCACTTTTGCATAATCTTTATCTCAATTTTTTTTTAATTCCTCCTCTTATTCCTCATGTTCATCCTAAACAAAGAGCTGTGATGTTTACAACCTTCAGATGTTGTATTTTGGAACTGTTAGCAAGTCACTGCTGTTTTCTCTGCCTCCTTGATCCCCTAACCAAGTAATACATGTGTGTTTGGTCCTTTTAATCTTTCCTCAGAAATCAATCCCTCTGGATCCCTTATCATCTTCATTGTTCTTTGAACTCACACCAGGTTATTTAAACTTATAAGGATTTTGAATTAATAGTGAGTACTGTGGAAGTAATAAGACTACCCAAGACTTTTTAAAACATCACTGATTGCATTTTACAGTTCAAAAGGAGAAAAAGGAGCAAGCACTCTTTTGGGTTTCCATTTTGAACATTTTCCCAGCAGAAGGTTTGTGATTATTCCCATAAATCTAACAGATTTGTGACCTGCACTTTAAAGGCTCGTTGCCCACATGCACTGTACTACAAGTGTCTTGATGACTAGAGTTTTAATCAGTCAAATCTGTCTTGATTTAGTAGGATTCTGTGGACAAATCTTTGTTCTCAGTTGTATAATAATTACAAGCCGTTTTACCAGTGGATAAAGAAAGGATTACTCTCCTCTTTGAAAATGGAAACTTTATAATTACATATGTTTGCTTGCCTTATCAGTAGAGAACTCACCAGCTGAGACACAGGATTATTGTTCAAAAAGCTCATGGACAAATGGAGAATCCACATATTCCAGATTTCATCTTCTACAGATAGAAAAGTAACTGCTGCTGGGTTTATGCAGGATTTTTTTTCCCTGTAAGATGTAATACACTTCATTTAAGTTTTGTGAAAACTGACTAGGAGTGCTGAAGGGAAGCCAAGCCTTGCTTCTCATTTATGTAGCTCAGAGTTAGATGAAAAGAGGGAAGAATAAAAAAGAATTGTGAATTAGATATCTGTTCCTATGCTGGAAATTTTACATCCTCTCTCTTTCAAAAACTGAATTCTCTCCTTCTCTGGTCATAGGGCAAGAAGGACTGGGAGGAATCATAGCTACTTAATATGTTGAAATTCAGATGGAAACAAGTTGCTTTTTATTCACATGTCTGAATGCAAAATTTTTAATATTTTTTATTCATGTGATCAGTGACCTTGTGTGTTCTTCAGAATCTGAAATATTCTAGTATCTTCAGAAATCTTTTACACACAAGTGAAATTTTGCTCCAGCTTGTGTATCTTTGTAGGTATAGTTTAGTATGTGTGCCTGATTTTTTGATTTTTAGTATCCCAAATTGCCTGTCAAGAGAGAGGAATGGGATATTGCAAAGTCACACTTAGAACTTCATTCAGACCAGCCTATTCAGACATCTTGGGTTTAAACATTCAGCACAAATTTAAATGTGCCCTTCCCTGTTAGGATGTAAACATGAGGCAGAGGGAGAGATTAAAATACTCTTTGGGGAAAGTTTAAGGTAGGAAAGGACAAATGGAGTGGACAGAGTAGAGTTTAATTGTCTTTTACAGGTGGGCAGTGGAAGTTGGTTTATTCTTCACTGCAGAGCCAACAGGTGTGAGATGTGTAAGCCACCAAAACTTTGTATTTTCCCTACCTAAAGGTCACTAATTAAAGCTTGGCACCAGCCAAACCTCAAATCAAATGTTGTTGAAGAAGGTTAACTAGTGATGAACTTCAGACCTGATTCTCCAGTAGCTGTCTTTGTGACCTGAGAGGCCCCAGTTTTCCAGGCTGTGGGAAGACAGGAATGCATTCATTGCCTGGATCACTGCTGGGGGAGATGTGACTCAGGGCACTCAGCAGTGCAGCATGGCAAAGCTGGACCCCTGCTAGGGATCCTGTAACATGGGCACAACCTGCTCATGTCACTAATAATAATTGAATTCTGCATATTGTGACTTTTTTTTGTTATAGCAGAATGTTTTGTGTCAATGAGAATATTTTTTATATTATTCATCTATCTGTTAGCACACAGCAAATGGATATAACTGTGTCCTATCCCCTTATAGCTTATTTACCTGAAAAGCCAGAAATGGCATTGCAGAATCCTACATCCTCTCTAAGCACCAGCATTGAGCAGTGACCATTTAGCCAAGTGAGTGAGGGAACATAATCCAAACCCTGCATGTGTGGAGTATGACTGGGTGTGTTTATTGGTTTGATCTTCATCCAGCCTCTCACAGTGTGTGCTGGTGTAACCTTACCACTGGTAGAGACATGCTTAGACAGAATATTTATTATTAGGATTTTTTTGGTGGTGAGTTGAGTACATTTGCTTTGCTGCTGGTAGCAGAGATTTCAGGTGCACAGAAGTGTAAATGTGAGATTGCATTGACACAGACTCAGAGGTTGTTCCAGAAGCCAGGTTTTCAGCAGGAGGATGTTTAGATTATAAAGCCTGAAGGTGCATGCCGATAAAATTACATCTTTCCAGGTTTTCTGTGGAGTGTTGTTGACAGTAATATATGTCAGAAGACAAAAACTTCTAATTAGAAAACCATTCTCTTCATAGAATCCAGTTTAAAAAAAAAAAACAAAACAAACACACCGACACAAAACCCCCAAACAATAAAACCCAGCAACAACAAAAGCCCCACAGCCTCCAGCCCTGTGAATTTTCACCTTTTCTCAGTTGGCTGCAGGGTAGGGGAAGGGCAGATTATTCTGACATCCTGGACATGGGATTCTGTTCACAGTTCTCTGACACCATCCAGTGGCAGGAGGTTAATGCTGGAAGAGTGGGATTCTTTATTTGTTTATTTTAACATCTGTTGCAACAAGATGGTATTCTTTGTAGGTTCCTAAATGTTTCCAGTGTTTTCGGAATGTTTAATTTGAAATTTTTTACCTCTGCTTTTAGCAGGCTCATTATAATTTCCATATTCTCCACATAGCTAAAATACTTAATCACAATGAGATAAAAGGCTATCACCAAAAAAAAGGAGAATTACAGCAAAGGAAGTGCTTGCTGAAAAGTGTGGTTAGTTGTATGGCCTGCCTATAAAAGTGTTTTATTTAAGAAATACAAAATGTACTCATACACTTTTGTCTGCAGTGAGGTTTTTTTTCAGCTTTCATCATTTCATTTCCCTGCATAAACTCCCCCTCCCTTCTCAGGGGCCTGTGTTTTGTATTGATTTTGTAATGCATGTTAGACAAGTGGTGTGGAGAGCAATCAATGCAGTGCAGAACAGATCCAATGTATTGTTCCCTCTCTGACCTGTTAGCAAATTAATATTGGCCACTTAGTGAAGAACAAAAGTTAGTTTTAAATACATGGCTATCACAAACAGCACAATATTTTTTTTCTGTGTGGAAAAATTTCCAGGAAAATCTCCCTCTTTCCATTTTTTTTCTCCTCATAACACTTTGTCTTGTAGAATCCTATTTGAGAGATCAGTACATCCTTGACTGTTTTAAATGTTTATCACACTTGTATCTAAATAAAAGGCAAAGCCTTTAAGGCATGTTGGGAATCACTGTACAAATGTGAGGGACTCCAAAGAGAAGAGAACCTTGGGAATGGCTCCTGCCTCCCCTGTGCAGTGCTGGGCTGACAAGTAGCAGCCTCCACATTATATTATACAGGATACTTGAACAAAAATCAAATACTCTGCTCTTTTTTTTGCCCATAATATTTTTTTTTTTTCCTGTAGAAAAAGTTCTGGGTGTTACTAAGCAACCAAATCCCCCTTCTGTCAAAGATTTCAGATGCCTTTGACCTTCCCACACAAACCCTGCAGCGTGTCCTCTGCACAACGATGGGAAGCATGACCTGTTCTGCCAGGGCCTTTGCAGAGGGAGAAGATGGGTCCCACATTCCTCTTCCTGATCCTGCCTCTCCCATCACAAAGTGCTGTGACAGGGATGGCTTTGGTCTCTTTCAACTCCAGGAGTGGCAATCCTGACTTGAGCAGCTGATGAAACAGGCTTTTGAAGTGCTCTGCTTCTGTGGTACCATTTCAGATGTTTTATGAAGTCTGCAAAAAAGAAAAAAAAAATTTGAAAAATCATCTTTTAAAATGAGCATTCTGGAAGTTGCACAGTAAAGAGTATGCTTCTTGCTTGGTTAATAATTAAGGGTATAATTAGTGTATAGCTCCAAATAGAATTAAAATTCATTTTGCTAGGTTGAGGAATTACAGAGTGATTAAGCATTTTGACGTGGCAAATGAACAAGGAACCTGACATGGAGGAGGAGGAGGATAGAAATGATTCTAAAGAGGACCAGCTCAGGGTGCTTGTGACTAGTGTGTGACCCCAAAGTGTGGATTCTGCTTCCTCAGTATGTTGTCTGACTCCAGATTCTTCTGTGGTGCAGAGAATAGCAGTGATCAAAAGTGTCACTTGGCTTTGCTGCAGAGAGCTCTGGAGAATTCAGATTTTCTGTTAGTCTCAGTTTTCCAAAAAGAATGAGATAGAGTAAATGGGAAGGTGATGCTCTTGTCTTTTAGACAAGGGAAGTGGGGAAAATGTATTTTCCTGAAATATCTTTTTCAGCTTTGGATTTTTTCCTTTCCTTTGCATTAGTCTGTTGACTGAAGTTGAACTTTTCCCATACAAATTGGAGCCCTTGTGCTGTGTAATCATATTTTCTCCCTGAGGTGGGGTGGACATGGCACTCAGGGACATGGTTTATTGGTGGACTTGGCAGTGCTAGGTTTCTAGTCATACTTGAAGATCTTAAGGGTCTTTTCCAACCTAAATGTTTCTGTGATTATAATAATTTAGTGCAGCAGCAGAGGAGGGATTGGTGTCATGCTGAATTACTTCAGGGACCTTTGTATTCCCTGTTTTTAGTAAAAATGCAACAGCACATTCAGGAGCAGCTTAAACCTGGTTAAATATTCAGGATTACCCAAATCTTTGCCTTTCAACAGCTCATTTGGCAGCTTTCAGTTATCACAGGTGAATTTTAGTTACTGTTGACTCACTGATTAGCTGTAGCTGATTGTGGCTAATAAATGCATTAAAAAGAGCCTGGAATGTGTTCCATCACCCAGAGCTCTTGCTGGATGTCCCTGCTGGCTCTGGGGGATGCTGCACTGACCCTCTAATCTTCACCAAGCCCCTGTTGTGCACACAAGTGCCATTTTCAGATTGCATTGTCTGTCACAATTGTCACTGGAATTAGGAGCTGCTTCTTCTCAGCTCAGTCTAAGGCACTCATTTGATCTGTTGCTAAACTGAAATGCTGTGTAGTTTGAGGCATTACCTGATTTTTCAGAGACATGCTAGGAGATGTTCATTTATTCATGAGTATTAATTACTAATTATAGTCAGTGTTCTTTTTTAGGAACAAATGTCCACGAAGCCCAGCGGATCCTGAGTGAAAGTGGACTCCCCATCACCTCTGCCAATGACCTTGAGGATGCAGCAAAGAAGGCAGTGGCAAGTGTGGCCAAAAAATAACACCTTGAAGGTTATTCTCCTGGAAAACTTGTGTTTCACAAGGTATCATTCCTGCTCTTGTTCCAGAGGACTAATGGAGTTCTCCCAAGCAGAGATCAGGCTTGGTGGACTGAACTGGAGATACCTGGCCAACCCAAGCCACGGCTTGCAAGTTGAGCTTCAGAAATTTTGCAGCTACAATCTTCAAAAGTTTGTATGTCTTGGTCTAATTTTGGTAATTTTGTTGGTCACAATAGTAGTAAGTAATACTTCACTCCCTAAAGCTCTTTTTTGTCTCTCCTTCACAAATTGTCACTGATGAACTCATGATAAGACAAAATAAGTAATAATTGACTTCTGTCAACAGAATTGTTCTTTAATCAAGCACTTCTAGGTCACCTATTTCACAATATTTTTATTTGTGTTTTTATATTGAAAAGAGTGAACTAACAGTGGATTTGTATTTTTTATGGACTTTTGCAATAATGTAAAAAGCTGTGCTTACAATCCTATTTTTACTCAAATGAATGATGCTTATTTTCTTTTTTTGGAAATCACTGGTTTTGCCTTAAGATGATTCTCTTTTGTTGATGCCAATGGATACCTCACAATAGGAGAAGGAACTGAGAAGTTGGTAGTGAAAGGAACTCCCACTCTTACCGTGCCTATAAACCACTGAAATGTGATTCATTTCTTTTCTGCATTTTGGAAATGCTCTGCTGTATTTCCAGCTGTAGCAATGCCATCCAGGGGGCTCCAGGAGGATGTTTCTGCCACTAAGGAAATGGCTGCTAACTTTTTAAAATAACCTCTTTTGTGAGAATGTCACTGCTGTGAGGTTTTAAAGATGAGATGCTGAAGCAGTTTTCTCTCAGGAGCATGGAGAAATCTTCATCTGATTCAACTTGCAACAACCATTTCTAATTTATTGGGAATAAAACACAAATGAACTTTTCCATTTTTAAAGTATTTGACTGCTCAGGCATCAGTAAAAGTATGTATAAGAAAAAAAACCCTAAGTTTCAGTACTCAGATATTGACCAAGGTTCATCTTGATTATATTCTCTTTTGTAGCAGTCAAAATTCAAGCTGTTAGTTACACAAATTATTCATTCAGGGAACAGAAGGCAATACTAAAGATCTTGTGTAACTAAAGAACTTTGTACAAATCTCAGTCTGCCCAGAAATTATATGCTGAAAATCATCAATAAATTTGAACAGTGAACAAATGAGGGGATATTATGATCTGGTCTTGTAAATGGGCAGAGATATAAAAATTTGTGAAATAAATTCCTAATTGTGATTTTTTTGAGCAGCTCTAATCAATACCATGTTCTGCTTAGAAAAATGTAAATAAATTTTTCTTGACATTTCCATTAAAACTGTTACATTCAAAATAAATTATCTGCACTAATCTTTGGCTCTTGACACAAATAGTGCAGATAGGTTGCTATCATCAATTCCTGCAGGTTTTTTCTTCTCCATTCCTTTTTCTACATATTGCTCAAGGAAAAAATGTGTGACCATTAGAACAGCAATAAATATGCCTCTAGGTCTGTAGTTATTGACAGAATGAAGGAGAAGGGTATCCTTAGCAGCTTTCTTGGAGGTGCATAAAAGCCACACTGCTCTGAAGGAAGAAATGTTTACCTCACCACAATAAATAAGTGTCACACTCTATTTTATATATTTTAATACTGGAAAGTTGAGATTCTGTGGAAGAACTGTTTGTGCAATGTTGTCACACACTGTGTCCCTAACTCTGGTCTCAAAACCATCCACTGTGCGTACACAATTATTATTTTGCAAAGATTAATACTGTGTACACCGTTTTGTCAAATAAATGTAAAAATTAGCGTGTTTATTGACTTTGTCCTCTCTGTAAAATAGAAAAATGTTTAATTGGCCTGTGCTCTTCCATTCAGCATTTTGTGACAGGTGGGTGAAATCAAATGCATTGGAATTTAGTTTCAATTGGGTGATACTGCTATACTCCAACATATTTGCCTTTTATCTAAAAATGTAGATAATTTTATCTCTCTTTCTCATATGTAGGCCAATGACAGTACATACAAGTTTTATTCCTCTTAGACCATATACAGAATGGAACAGTATAATTTTAATTTTTCAGATGTAAAATGGAAATTTCCCTAAGCTCTGGTTTGGTTTCTTTGAAGGTTTGGTATTTCACAGGCACTGTGCACTGGCTGTAACCAGAGGCTCACTGTGGTGGTGTGGACTGGTTTGTTTTATTTGTGTGGATCATTCCTCTCTTTGTGCAAAGTTGGGTTTGGTCTCTCTGGGAAAGGTGTTTTTTGTTGTATTTTCCCCACACAAACCAAACAGCAGCATAAACAGTGGGTAAGTTCCAGCTAATCCCCTCTGTGAAAGCTTTAAGTGGGATTTAATTAACCTTTAAATCTGGAAATTTCAACCTGTATTAATAAAACTCCGTAGGACAGGACACTTTGGAAGGCAAAACAGGAGGAAACTGTTAATGCTGAGATTGTGTTACATCTTTAACAAGACACCTTTAAATTCTCCCAGCAAAAGTGTAACAGCTGGGAGTGCTGCAGTAATGTCCTTGAGGAGCACTTACTGTCCTGTTTGTCAGGGCTGTGCCTGCCTCCGTGGGGCAGAGCCTGAGGTGTCATGCACAGTTGCTGTGATTGTGATTGGAACAGCATGGCAGTGCAAATCACTCACCAGAGGAGAGGAGATGCTAGGCAGGGCTGCCTGCCCTGCCCTGCCCTCTGAGCTGAGCCCTGCCTGGGGTTTCAGGCACCTGCAAGAACATCCTCTGCTTCGTGTGGCTCAGGGAGGCTTTCCTGCTGCTGGGGGTGAGCCCAGGACTGGCTGAGTGCACTAACCCAGGACTGAGCAGCCTTGCTGGGCTAGAAGAGCCAGGAAATCTGTGCACAGAGCCAGGCAGTGGCCAAACTGTGTCCTAGAGCAAGAACTGTCACCTTTCAGAAATCCCCAAGCCTCCAAGGCTTAGGGCTTTGTTACATGACATGTGGAATGCCAGTTCTCAGTGCTGCTGACTGTGAGATTTTATTCCTCGTTTTTCTTCTTGCAGCCTTTCAGGAGATTGGAGTGTCTTTTGCATGTCTAACATGGCCAAAGTGGGGCAAAGAAGGTCATTGCACATTTCAATTTATCACCCAGCTTCTTTCCCCTTCCTCTTCTAAACTTCTTTGGGGTTTTCCTCCACTTCTCCCCACACCCAGCTCCCCTGCTGTGTTTCCTCACTGCTCTGGTGCTGTCCTCAGAGCTGGCTGAGCCCAGCACTGGGTTTTGCTGGGTTGCTGTGGCTGGGTTGGGTGTCCAGGGGCTGCAGGAGCTGTGTGAGCATCCAGCTGCCCACTGGGAGCTGGGAATGCTCTGTTCAGCCTGGCTGACACCAGAGGCAGGGTGCAGGTGGTGCCCACCTGCCTGAAATCCAGTCTGGAATCCTCTCAGTGCCTGCCCACTGCTGTCCCAGGAGGCAAAGACCTCGAGCTCCTGTGCTCTCCACTCAGCTTCTGTGGGACAGGAATTAAAGCAGGAGCAGGAATGGGCTGGGGAGTGTTTGATTTACCTGTTCTGGAGTGCTGGGCTCTGGAACAGAGCTGAGCTTTTGAGGCTCTAGACAGACATATTTGGAATAAATGAGAGGAGTGAGAAGCCTGGGAAAGCTTGGCACTCACTTTAAGGTCTGTTCCAAAGTGAGAAGTACTCTTCTGCAAGGAGAAATAGTCTCCCCAAGTTCAGTGGGGACAGGACAAGCACTGAGGAGCTTTGGCTGTTGTAGGGACATTGAGGTCAGACCTGTAGGCATGAGGTAAGCCAAGGGGTGGGCTGTGAAATCATCAATGGATGTTTTTTAGAGTTAGGTGAGCATCTGTCAGGGATGGCTTAAGGAGAGTTGATTTTTGCCTCAGGGCAGAGGGATGGATGAGGTGACCTTCCAGCCTGATTTGATAGGATTTAATCCTTGTGGGGAAGGTTTTGTTTTCCTTTTTTCTCCCTAATTTGTAGGTACAGGGAGGAAAAAGAAGGACAGATCTTGTGGATTCTTGAAAGAAACTGTTTTTAATTTAGTCACCAAGAATGATCTGCAGCTGCCAGGGAAATGAAAAGCAGATTATGCAAACTCAAGACTTTCCCTAACAATGGGAGCAGTGTTATTGCAACACATAAAAGGCTGAGCAGAGAATTAGGGGTATCTATCAACTTTAATATGTTTAATTTAAAAAGGAACAGGTTGCACCAACAATTTTTTTTCCTACTTAATGAGGCCCATTCATAAGTAGAATAACAGGATTTGCCTGTCACCCAGAGGAAATCATGCCATGTGTATTTGTACTTTGGTGCAAAACTTGTGTTGATCGCAGTGATTTAAAACTTTTTCCAGCCCAGCTGCAGCCAGTTTGATGTCAGGATCCTTTCATCTGGAGACAGATGCACCCTTGGTAGCATCCTCAACACGTCTATGTCTTTGTTCAGTCTCACAAAGTACCAGCTAAAGATTAAAAATAAAAGTATACATGGATTATTGCATGTCACTCCTCAGAGATAACTGCTGTGAGGTAAGATTTGACTTATCCAAGACCTGGTAGCAGATTGCAGAAGAATCTCTAGTGCATAATGTGAATTTGGCCTTTTGCATTTCTGTTCTGGCCACCTTGGTGGGTGCTGGGCAGTGACAGTGAGCATTGCACAGCACGTGGTGCTCCCCATGTCCTGAGCCATTCCTCTGCTGTAGGACTGAGAGCACTGAAGAGGGAAATGGGTTTCTGTGTCTTGGATGAGTGTCAGGCTGGAGACAGGACCTGTGTCCATTCTGGTGTGTGGATAGACACAGGCTGCTGCCACTGAGTTTCCCCTGCCACATTTCCTTCCATAAGCACAAAGTGGCCTTGATGGGCAGGCAGAGGGCAGAAAGCCAGGGAGCCCCCAGGGCTGGCTGGGGATGGCAGGAGGATCCTCTCTGGGCCTTGGGAAGGGTTCTGCTTCTCGTGTCTGCTGTATGCCTCACTCTGCCTGCAAGGAAAATCCTCCACACTGCAATTGTGATGGTTTCCCACATCTGCCTTGCTTGTGTCCTTGGAGTCCTCACACATCATCAAGAAGGAGAAGGTATGAGCAATGCCATGAGGATAATATTCCCTGGTACAGAGGAATGAGGTTCCTCATTCTGGACCTCCTTGTGTTTTCAAAGATGGGAATATCTTTGAAACATGGAATATCTTTGAATGGGCTGGGGAGTATCCTGCCCCTCAATTCACAATTAAATCCATGTTAATTTTTGATGAAATCTAACAGAGATAGTCAAGGCTGGAAAGAAGGAAGCAACTGGCAGAAATAGGTTGCTCCATGAATTAAGTGGTGCTGGGATGTGCAGATTTGGAAACTGGGACCTTTGTATTTACCCGAGCAACTCTTCTGAATGCATGGATGAATACAAGCAGGTCATCATCAAGGAGGTGACAGTGACAAAGTATTGGTAAGCAAATCTGGGAAAGGAGGGCTCAGAGAGATCAAGTGAAAGAAATTTTGCATTTCTCTAGATACAAAGGTGAGAAAATGAGAAATTCGATCTTTCTATTATAATCGACATAAAGAATTACAGGGCAGCCAAAGGGCACAGAGCTAAACAAAGCTGTTCCCTTTAAGTTTATTTCAAATGTCTCTCTGCTTCAGCACTGTGTCCTTCAGGACCTTCTCTCTGTAATTGCATGTGGCAGCCTCTTTAGAGCTAGGTGCCAACTGCTGCTCCAAAACAGACACAAAAATCAACAGGCAAGAAAGGGCATTGCAGCAGGTCCTTAGGAGGGATGTTGCTCCTTTGTTTCACAGACTGGTCAGTAAAGGGGGTTAGGAAAAGCCACTTAGTTCAGGGGCACTGCTCTGCTTGGCTCTGTGACTGAGCATGGCCAGCACTCAGCAGCTCCATCCCTGTAACAGCTCTCCCTCGCTGAGATTCCATTAAAGACTGACCCTGGAGGGAGCACAAATGCTGACCCTGGAGGGAGCACAAATGGCATTTGCTGCCCTGCCCCACCTGCCTGCCTGCTTAGCAAAACTGACCTTGTGGCCAAGCAGTGTGGGACCAGGGGCCTCATTCAAAGGGGATGGGCAGCAGCGTGGGGCTGAACCCCACTGCTGTAATATCCTGGGCTGGGGGGGAGCCAGAAATGAGCAAGGAACCCCCTGCAGCTGTTGGGGGGCTGCTGCCATTCAATAGGAGCCCAGCAGTGCTGGCACTGAGCATCAAAGGGCTCGTCCTCCCTCTGCCACCAGCTCTGGGGGAGATGGGCTTTGCACAGTGAATGCAGAGCAGCACTGTCCTGCCCCTCTGTGCTGCACAGACAAGCTCAAACTTTATTAGCAAGGTGGAAATATTTTCTTTGTCAGGCCTAAAATCCTCTGACCCTGCACAGGTCGTTACAGGTCGTGTCCTGACTTGCCCCTAAATGGGTGCCTGGGAAATTATTTGGTGTTGGCAGCTCTGTACAAGGAGTTCCTGGAGATGTTTGGGCTTGTCCCTCCCTTTTTTCCTTACAGTGAAAGGAAAAGTTGGTGGGGTGATTTTCTCTCTGCCCCTTTTGTTTTTTCCATTTTTTGAGGCAGACATGGGAAAAGGGGCCTTTTAGGAATTCTGGTTGCAGCATTCCTTTCTGATGTCAACAGAAATTATTAGGGCTTGCCCAAAGAATCCAGTATTAATACAAAGTCAGACAAACTCCCATTATTCCTCTTGGACTTTCTTAATCCTGTCCATTCAGCTTCATTGATTAGCACTGCTCAGCCTAGATCTTGTATTCCTGAAGTGCTGGAAAGCCCTCAGTGCCAGAGGCTTTTTCTGCTGTTATCCCAAGTGATTTTCTCATATTGTGCAGCAGGAGGAATGTCATATGAAGATGTTAATCCCTTTTGAGATGTGCTCTGAACAAGTATGTGCAAAACACGGGGAAAATGAAGCAATCCATTATTTTGCATCTAATATTCCATCCCTATTGTCTTGTAGCCCTGGTGGAATGCTTGACATAGCACACCTCCACAGCTTGTCCACTGAACATCTGTCAGTCAGTCCTTACATTCGCTTCAGAGACTACTCAGAGCAGAAAGTAAATGTTCTCAGACCTGCAGAATGTCACTTGCAAAACAATGAATCTTTTTTCTGTGTTTGCCATGGTGGGAGCAGGACACTGCTGCTCTCATTCCAATGTTCAGATTGCTGAGTGCTTCCTCATCAGGACAAATCTGTTGAGGGCAACAGCAGAGCAGTGACTGTCAGTCCTCCATGTGCCCAACTCTGCCCTGGAGCTTCAATCCTATTGATTTCCTTAACAGAAGCCATCTTGATTTTTTTTCCCCCCACTATCATCTGGATTATATTCATTGCAAAAATTTCTGCCCTCAAACCTGAAGGTCTCTCACTGTCATGCTCCATCTGCTGAACCTGGCTTGTTCTGCATGACAGCTGCATTGGATTTTCATGTTGGGAAATTCCCATCTCCATGTCACGAGGCTGCCCTTTGAGAAGGGCTCCCTTTGAAAGGACACAGAGGGATCTGTCAGAGCACTGCCTCCTTCTAAAAATTGATTTCCAGGTTTCACCATTCAGCTTGAGCTTTTTCACACCACAGCTCAAGTTCTTCCCCAGTTGTTTCCAGATCTTTCAAAGATCTGAAAATGCAGCAACAGCAGGAAAGCCCACGTTTGCAGGACTTGTATGGAGGGTTCCTTTTGTTCTGCTGTGTGCTCTGGTGTACCAGAACCACACACACTCTGTGTTAAGATGGATATTAAAAGCAGGTGGCTCAGAAAGTGCCTGTATCACTTCCAGCCTTCAGGACAGAGTTGGGCAGTGTCTCTGTGATGTCCCAGGATCCCCATCCCTAACTCAGGAAATGTGAATCACAATGAAACTTTCATTTGGCAATTCAAGAGCAGGTGCTGTTTAATGGTTTGCCACAATTCCCATTCACAGAATCACAAAATGATTTGGCTTGGAAAGGACCTTCAAAGATCATCCAGCCAAACCTTCCCTGCCAGCCACCTTCCACTGTCCCAGGCTGCTCAAAGCATCATCCAGCCTGGCCTTGAACACTTCCAGGGATGAGGCAGCCACAACTTCTCTGGACAGCCTGTGCCAGGGCCTCACCACCCTCACAGGGAGGAATTTCTTCCCAATATCTGATCTGAATTTAACATCTTTCTCTTCAAAACCTACACTTCCTAATGAATAGTCCTATTTATTTTTACTGTGACCTCCTTCAGGCACTGGAAGGGGCTTTTTCTTGTAGTATACATAAATGCCATAGCATGATGAAAGCTTCAGTGGGTAGGATTTTTCCACAGACTTCACTCCTTCAATCTTCATTCAATTCTGTCTTTACCCAGAAAGAGAAAAAAAACCCAAACAAACAAAACAAAAAAACCTAAACAAACCCCCCTCCCCCAACTGGTAAAAACAGAATAGTGAATACATCCATAATAGTGTAATGTTTCATTTCTCAGGCCTAAAGCACAAGCAGGAGTGCACGGTGAATGCTGCCCTTGCAGCCCTAGAGGTTCTGATCTGCTGGCACTGGGGGAGCTCTGGGCTGGGAGCAACTGCTGTGGCCCCTTGGTTCCCCTCCCTTCCCTGCATCTCCAGACTGGCTGGATGCCAGCAATTAGCAACTGATTGAGAAGCTTTCAAAATGCATCTCTTCCCCATTCCTTCTGCTCTGTTTAATCCTCTCAGAATCCCAGCAGAATTCCTCACAGGGGATTTTGCACTGTGTTTGTGTCTGCAGCTAAAGCAGGTGTCTCAGCAGAGTGGGGCTCTTTGGGGACCTGGGAGGGACTCACTTCTCTTGCTTTTTTCTCTGCTGCTCTGTCCTCCTGGGCACTCTCTGTTTTGGCACAAACTGGGGTGGCACCTGCCTGCACAAGCGTGCCCAGGTCCAGTACCTGCACTGGTCTTGGTGGTGTGCAGATCAGGACATGGATCTGTAACACTGGCAGGTGTTTCTGTGCTTTTCCCTTACCTCACTTTAATATTGAATTCTGTTGCTATTGATAGCCTGGGAATTTCCCAGAAGCAGGGAGAAGGTGGCTTCATCTCCTCAGTGTCTCCTGGCCATTTCTGGATGCACAGTACCTGCATTGTTGCATCCTTTGCCTGAGGAGCCCTGATCAGTGACCACCATTGTACCCAGCAGTAGCCAAAAATGCAACACTAGAGCCAGGCAGTGCCTTGGGGAGCCAGAGATCCCCTTCTGCTTTTAAGTCTTCCCCCTGACCTGCAAACCATTCCTTGCTATCATGATCATTCCTCAGTTACAGATGTTTATTCCCTGCATCCAGCAGGGAGGGCAAACAGTCATCCACCCCCTCTCTGCAGCTTCTCCCTGCTCTGCATCTCCTCCCTGCTCACCCCATCCTCCTGCTGCTTTTGTCCAGGCATTCCAGATTGCCAAGGGAGGGTCAGGAGTGTGTGGAGCCATCGTTTCCATCCTCAGCCTCTGCCAATTCCATGGAGTGTGGGTCAGACCCCACGTTATTGCTGTCACAGCTCTTGTGGGTGTTGGGAGATTCAGCCCAAGGGAGAACTTTTTAAGCACAAGCACTTAAATGCCTGGTAAGTGGAAAACAAGAAACTGCTTTGCCATTTAGACCAAGATGCTCCCTAGCAGGGGGGAGGATGGCTGGAGCAGTTTTGAAAGCACAGAACAGGCATGGCCACCCTCAGCCTTCCTCCTCCTGCAGGGTGGCTGCTCAGGAGGGCCTGGGACTGTGAGGAAGCAGCTTTGGGTCACTTTGCTTTCCCCCCTGTTTGTTCCAGTTCCCCAGCCCATTTACCAGTGGAAAACTTGTTTGTATGGGTTTAGTGCTCACCTCTGATAAAGCTCATCAAGAGATTTATTAAAGTAATGTATTTACATCATGGTCTGTCAGGTGTCAATAAGCAGAATAAAGCACTCAGACACCGCAGTTATAGAGATCCAGCAATTAAAGCATTTGATGAAAGTATTTTATGGGGGTATATATTACCATTTGGTTCAATTATTCTGCCATTAAACATTAAGAATA
This sequence comes from Hypocryptadius cinnamomeus, assembly GCA_013400635.1. NCBI lineage: Eukaryota > Metazoa > Chordata > Aves > Passeriformes > Zosteropidae > Hypocryptadius > Hypocryptadius cinnamomeus. The sequence goes on along the minus strand of VYZP01041999.1, from coordinate 472,781 downwards.
ATTGAACCAAATGGTGCCTGATAGAAGGAATACATCTGCTCTGATGAATTCCTGCCAAAAGGCACTTGGAATCTTAGCACAAGCCTTTTGTCAACCAAGATAGCAGTATTTTTCTCTCCAGCTGATAAAGCAGGGCTTTTGAATCTTATTTATGACGTATAAATTGGTTAATTTGTTACTAATATCAAACAGCCCATAAGAATCAGGCAGTGTAATAGCTAACAAAACACTGACAGCTTCATCACTTGTTGACTGCATGGAGTACAATGTATGCTCAATTAATAGAGAGTGCAATTATCACAGAAACTGTGAGCAAGAGCTAATTATACAGAAGCCAATCAAAACCAGCCCAAAGCAAGGCAGAATATATTTCAAGAAACCTGAGGGGTTTTTTCTCTCTTTTTACTTTTTTTGGCTCTTTTTTCCCTGATCTCTCTATTTTCTCCACCTCCACAAGAGAAAAGGGGAGGTGGAACCAACAGGAAAAACAAGTCAGCCAAGTCCCTGTCCATAATGCTGTGGTTCCATTTCCATGTGAAACAGAAAATCACAGTGTTTTGGTGTTTAAACACATTGCAATTTTGGTGTAACAAGGGATAACCAAAACATAGCTGCATCCTTTCCCCAGGGTGTGAGAGACTTGCACTCAGGGACAGTTTAAGGAGATTTAAGAGAAAATAACGTCTTGATATGTATTTTGAAAAAAATTATGTGTTCAAGGGAGTGGGAAGGGAGTGCCCTCTGGGAAGGGCAGCTTTTAATTATGGGATAAATAAAGCACTTGGCTTGTTAAATTCCTGATGGTCTCTTAAATACTCAGTGGTTGCTAAAGTGAGAGGTCAATATGCTGCTTTCACTGAAGCTGAAGGGAAAAAAAATCTATATGAAAATAGGGATTTAATGGATTTTCCTTGGCCTTGATTTCCTGTAGCTCTCATACTTCGGAAAATGTTTGTCAGTCTTGGAAATATCCAAAAATATGAAAATCTGGAGAAACACAAAAAAAAACCCCAAAACCAACCAGAAAAAAAAACAAAACCCCAACCAAAACAAAAAAACCCAGCCCTAAACCACCTGAAATCCATGATGTGGCAGCCACAGGTAGAGTCTGCTCAGTAGAGTCCTTTCTAGAATTAGGAAGCAAATTGTTTTACTCACAGGTGACTGGAAACGGGACTTGTTTTTTTTCTCCTCTGAAGACAATAATCTACATTTGAAGTACTGTGGTTGAAGACTTATTTTTGCTCTTGAAGATAAATGACTTTTTGGAATGGAAGTTATTCACTGAAAGTTAGGAAATAGCAGTTCATACTGAAACCAAAGGAATATTGTCCTGGTTTGATTGATTCGTATGACAAAACCTGAGTTTTCCTGTGGTAGAGCCGATGCCTGTATTTTTCCTGGAATTTTTTGCTGCTGTTGTTCTGTTTTGATAAAAAGACCTTGCATGCATGAATTGTACCCAACATGTGATGTTACATTTTGGAAGCTGCTCTGTGTCCTTGATTGGACAAGAAGCTGTTGGGTCCCAAGGGATTTCAGAGAGGTGGAGTCAACATTTTTCTTTCCCTATTTATTTTTTATTTTCTTTTCAATTTTAAATAATTTAATTATTTTCTCTTTTTAACTTTATACTGAAGTTATTCCCTGAATTTGCTGGCTGCAAAACCCTCTAGCTCCCAGCCTGCATCTCTGTATCCATGCATTCTGTGCTTGGTGAAAAACAAGGTTGTTTACCCGTGGAAGTGATCAATTTCACCTGCGGGCCCGGCTCTGCAAACACATCCCACAGCAGGAAACCACTTCAGCATGTGCTCTGCTGTAAGCAGAGATGGAAGGGAGAAGTTCTGCTCCCTGAGCAGCCATGGATAGGTGCTGATGGGGTTTCTTAGTTCATTTTTACCTCTGAGAGGTTTATTTGACTTTCACCTACTTCCAGCTGTATCGTAACTGGGACCTGCAGAGGAGTTTATTGCTCACACCAGCCTGGGAGAGCACCTTGTCCCCCTGGACCTGGCTCTCAGAGCTGTCACCCAGCACTGCTGCTGTAGGATTAGACCCTGGTGCTGCTGATTCTGGTAATCTGCAGCCCTGGCTTAGAGCTGGGTGGTCTGACCTGGTGGGAGTCCCCTTCACAGTTCAGGCTGTGCCCACCCAGGCTCTGGCACCCCTCAAAGCACATCCACAGGGCTCAGAGACTCTCCCAGTGAGCTGAACATCTGCTCCAGGTCCTGAGAGGGCTGGGATTTGGGAGATAAAATTAGTGCTGCCCTGTGGCTGGGTTAGCCAGTGTCAGCCCTTGCGTGGCTGATGCTGCAGGCTGAATCTGAGGAGGGAGAGCTTCCCCTGGAGTGGGACCAGAGCTGGGGGGTCACCCCATGCCATGGCAGCTCAGCCCCTTCAGACCCTTCAGATCTGAGCTCTGCTGTGCTCCTGAGCATCAGCAGCAGCCCCAAAGCTGTGTGGATGGGCAGTGCTGCTCATAAGAAAGGCACTGGGGTGCTGTGCAGACCTGCCTTTTGTTCCTGGCTCCCAGCTGCTCTCCTGGGGTACCAGGACAAAACCCCTTTTTATTTCTTTGTACTTCGTTTGCTATCTGCCAAATGACATTGGTTTCTTTTGTAAAACTCATGGCTGAAGAGTGATATTCCTGTTTACTGCTGTATGAAATTCACCATTGTTAGCTTATTCAATGTCATTTTTCCATGATTTAAAAAATACCCTGAGTGGTTGCATTTATTTTCTTCAGACCTTTAGAGCTGTGAAGCCTTTTCATTTTCTCTGACAGCTATTTAAATTTAGCTTTTTTCAGTTGCTGGTATAAACTTCCAAAGCAGAATAATGTTGGCACACTAGGTTAAATAGTTATTGGATGCTCAATATCGTTGCACTTGCAAGTTCTCCACCAGAACTCCTCTAAACTCCAAAATGAGTTTTTCTCGGTCCATTTATGACTAATCACATTAATCCTCTTCTCTGGCTCTGATGCTGATAATGCAGCATTTCTGAGCTCTTGGTGAGACACAGATAGAGCAGCAGAGACTGGAGTGGGTAATAATGCTCCCAAGCATCCAGACCCCTGTTCACCCTCTGCCAACAGAAACCCCAGGGTTGTTACAATTTGCATGGAGGTTTGCAGTGTTGGAAGGATTTGGAAATCCTTCAGCAAAAGCAAAATCAGCTTTTCCCAAGCATTTCTTCCCTTGCCTGCTGCCTGGACACAGCTGTCCAGCAGACAGGAGTGGCCAGGGCTGGCTCCAGGCTCCTCTGCAGGCAAAACCAGAGAGGTGACACCATGGCTGGGTTCCTGGGCACAGAAAGGGAAGAAGTGCTGTGAGCAGGGAGGAGAAGACTGTAAGTGTTGTGGGGGGCTGCTGTGACAGTTCTTTTACTCCTGCTGCAGCTCAGACCTGGTCTCTGCAGGGTTTCATAGCTGAGAATTGCAAAGTGGGGACTGAATTTCATTTCCTGTTTGAAAATAATGTTCCACTGGCACTGGGTGCTTCCCCAGATGGGAAGAACCAGACAGGGCATTTTCCTGCCCAAATGAACCCCAGCTCATTTATCTACCTGCATGTGAGCCTCACTCTAAGCAGGTGCTAAAGCTTTGCTGGGTCAGAGCTAATAAAGCTCTGAGTGTTTTCCAACAAAAAGAGAACAGATTCTTTTAGTCCAGACACTCATTAGCACTGCCACCATTTGTCAAGAGCGTCTTGCAGCTCTCTCTGCTCTGTGCATGTTTGATATTCATGTTTCCACAAACATCCTTTGTCCTGTGGTCAAACCTCTCCCAAGGCTCAGGGCCTTGGCTGTGGGCAGCTGATTCTTTGGGTTGTCTTCTCCTGTCGGGCCATGAAGATGTATGAGTGACCCAGCCAAGTACTAATCAAGGCTTGAATGACTCCCAGTATCCCTCCTGTTCATTTTGAGTTGGGAATATATCAACCACAGAGCAAAACCGTGTTCCTCAGCAGTGTGTCACAATGATTGGTTGTATGGGTGTCACAATTCTGCAAGAAATACAGTAAGTTCTGTTCTGTTGTCAGGAGTGCTGCCTCATGGGGAGGCATTTGTAACTAAAACTGTTGCTCATTTGCAGAATCTGTAAGAAGAATGAAACCTTGACTGGAAATATGCTGGAAAGCTGTCGTAATAAATTTGACATAATATGCATGACATGGATGGATAGATCATTGTTTGCCAGGCCTGGCAAATAAAACTGGTGTTGTGGAGTCAGAATTACAGGGGGAGAGAAACATTGTTCTACAAGGCTTGTTTCAGAGAGGAACCAACTGTGAAACAGCTATATATTTTACTTGTGCTTAAATTGAATAATAAAAAAGGCTTGCTCAGAAATCTTACTGTGCCTTGGAACACACATTGTTTTTTTTGTTTTTGTGAACTTCTAAGAAAGTTTCTTACTCATAAATAGAAGCACCTGCTTTCTTTTTAATGTTATTAAAAGTTATTGAAGAAGCTGGAGTGAGATACCTAAGAAAGAAAGCAGGGAATCAGCAGTGTAGTGTTGTACCAGGGAGAGTGTTAGGACAAGCATTTTAAATTTCACTTCAGATATCTTGCTCCCATTCTTGGTGCTCCTGCAAATTCCCTGTGTGTCTTTGGCAAATTGCTCATTCTCTTTGGCCTGTGTTTTCAAAAGTCATCTCCAGGTTTGATGTTTGAATTTCCAGCTGGGGAGCTCCTGGAGGACCTGTGTGAAATAAATAAAATGCATGCAGCAGTTCCACTTTGGAGTTTTGTACCCTAGCATTTGTCTGTCTGCATCTCTCAAACCAGGATTATGTCTTATTATGTGCACATGTAATTTCTAGCCTAAACCAAATCTGAACAGTTGGATGATGTGTAGCATTTACAAGTACACACACTCTCAGTAAAATACTGCAATGATGGGTAAAAGAAATGAATTTGAATAGCTGGGAATTGCAGCTTGCAGAAACAGGCTAGAATTTTGAATTTTATTGTAGAAAATAGCGATTTTCTGCTCTGCAGATTTTAGCAAAATATCCCTGGAATGCAGTACCACTTCTGGCATGTACAGGGCTTGATTCTGAAGTGTGCTGTGGTATTTACACTTGGCTTTAAAAAGCAGCTGTGGGTCCATCCCAGCCACATCCAGACTCCAGGTGTGAGATTTAGGGCAGCAGTTTTCCAAAGTTCTTAAGTGAACTAGGCTTCAAAGACATCTTTAAACTGTCTGTGTCTTTTCTGGGAACAGTTGCATCTCACCAGGGTGAGATGGGCTTTCAGCAGGCAGCTCTGTGTGAGCAGGGACAGCTGGAGGACAGAAAGTATTCTTCCCAGAGGAAGCACAGGAGGTATTCTTCCCAAAGGAAGGGCAGACTAATTTTGGCCCCAACAGTAAGAGATGCAAAATCTAAGCAAGCATGGAAATTGCCCTCATTAAGCAGCAAAGCAATTTGCTGAGAACAAACTGCAGCTGATGACATTCGGAGAGAGGTGAGGTCACTCTTGGAGTGTTGGAAGGAAAACACCTATGGAAATGCTTAGTGAGCAGAGGCAGGCACAGACTCACTCTCTCTTCCCTCCTGGTGCTGATGAGGGGCTCTAGGGCTGTCAGTGCTGCCCAGCCCACACAGGACATCATTAATATTCCTGACTTGTGGCTCTGTGCTGCTTTGGCACCAAGGAAAATGAATCAGTAAAAGAGAAGCTTGTTTTTCCTGTTGATTTTTTCCTGTTGATTTCTACATCAGGGAGCATGGTGTGAAAAGCTCTTTTTTACCTTGGAGCAAAATTCTGTGGAAATATCCAAATGTTCAGGCAGGGAGATTCTGTGTGCTGCCCCAGCCTGGGACAGGTGTCCACTCAGCTGGGTCAGGGTGGGCACTGCAAACTCAGAGCTCTTGGCCTCCCTCAGCCTCACCCCAAGGGATGAGATCACTTTTCCTGCCACAGAACGAGGTCTAAGGGTGATTGTTGGGCACTGTCCTCTCCTGCCAGCATGGGTTGGAGCCTGACCTGGGCACAAGTGCACCAGGAGGGACTGTGAGAGGAGACAACTGAGGAATCAGCAGGGCAAATTCAGCAGGGTGTGACTGGGATGTGGAAATAGCCAGTGCCACGGTCCTCAGGACATCCCCAGGCTGCTCTCCCAGCTGCAGAGCTGTCACCATGGCTGTTCAAGCTCCCTGCAGGGTTCTTCTCGAGCAGGGAGAGGTGCTGAGGTGGCAGCCAGCCCTCCAGTGACAACAGGGACTGAGCCTCTGCTGGCTGTCCAGGAGGATGGAGTCCTCCATGCAGGAGAGAGCTGGGGATCCTTCCCTCCCCCCTGGAGACAAGGTAATGGTTTTGGGATCATTGGGCTCTCAGCTCTGCCTGGAGTGTTTGGCAGAGTGGTGCTGGCACAGGGCAGACAGGGAGGATGTGTCCCCTGAGCAGACAAATAACATTGTGGAATTAGGTAGGTCCAGCTTCCACTTCCATGCTTTTTCCAGAGTTTCCTCAGCCCTGGGGACAGGCAGGACAGGGAATGGAGCCCTTGGTGGTCATTGATGTGTGTCTGTGCCTGCCAGGGCAGAGGCTGAGCCTCCAGCTCAGCACACAGGCACTGAGAGCTTTCGTGTTATCAATGCCCTGCCTCACCTCGAGTTTAATTACAACCAGTTCATGGCGCAATTCAGGACTAACAGCTGGGAAAATCACAGCTCTGAAAGGGGATGCACTCAGGAGTGGGGCTGTGCAGGGTGTGAGGAGCAGGATCCACCTCTCACAGCCTCTTTCCCTGCTTGTTTGAGGAAAAGGAATCTGTGTTGGCCATCAGCACCTGTTTGTCAGTGCCCAGATCCCAGACACCTGCCTGACAGAAGGACAAGGCTGGCAGGAGGGCAGGATTTACACCTCTGGAAGGTTTCATGCTGCAGGTATCTCCTTACAAACCAAATTTTTGGTCTTACCAAGGGGACTAGGAAGCCACCCAGAAGTAACTGCTTGGGAAGCCAGAGGACAGCTCCCTTTGTGCCTGGATAAAGGCCACCATCTCACCCACCTCACAGCAGACACAGGGTCAGAGATGTTTTTTTAGCAGCACAGACTGTTTTTGATGTGCCCAAGGAAAATTGGGAGAGATAAATGTTTTTGCACTCTCACCAACAAGCTGTCTGTGGGGATGAAGGTCACCTTGCAACAACTCAGAGCAATTATCTGAAGGAGGTTAGATCTCTGTCCTCTGCCTTTATATTATTCTCATAAACTGCATTTTTGGCATCACTTAGAAGCCAGGAACATATCAAACCCGCATATGTCAAATGCAATTGACATCAAATACCTTTCATCGAGCCCCAAGCCTCCTGGCGTCTTTTGAGCTCTGCACCCAGGAAAGTGGCTTGTCAGAGATGATTTTTCCAACTGAGGAAGCAAGTAGCATAATGAGACAGTGTAGCTTCAGCATACACCTTCCAACAAGTTTCCCAACTGCTCAGAAACCAAAACATGAGCCTGAATAGTAATTAGCCCATGGAGGAAGCTGGGGATACAAGGAATGTATGAACTTGTATTTATGGCCCCTCATTACCATTCCCTAAAAGCATTTCTGTCTGCATTTCCCATTTTCAACAGCCAAGATCATAGAATTACAGAACAGAAACACAAAACAAAAATCCAGCTGTGCCAAGTGGCCCAAGCATGATCACTGCAGGAAATTACCAGATGTGCCAGGTGCTGTGCAGATGTGCTCAGCACTCAGAAAAGCCCTCGAGCTGCTCACAGAGCTGTTGCTTCTGGGTTTCACAGCAACCAGGAGGTATTTCTCCTCCATGCAGGATGCCACCTTTCCCAGGCTGGGGCAGTACACATGGTCAGAGGGGAATGCCCACCAGTTTCTGCACAATGTTGATTTGCTCACAAGTAACTTTGCTGGGTTTTTTTACATTTCTTCTCCAGAGCAGTAGAGGGTGAGCACTGACCTGGCAACACATACTCACCAGATACAAAGATATTGTCAAAGGTGTAAAGGACTTGGTAACGAGGCCCCTTTTTCTGATGTCAGCTCTGAGTTCCCCAGGTGATGGAACTCAGCTGGACTGAGTTTTCAAGGGTTGCCTGTTATAAAAGCTGAACTCCAGAAAGGCAGCTTGAAGAGCTGAATGTTGCTTTAAGGGGTTCTCTGGGCTGACTGAAATAAGTCAGCCTTGCTCTGGATAGTCATAGATCTCACAATGCCTGAACAACATATATTACAGGTATTTTCCTTTTTTCTTTATGTTTTCCCATTTATTTTCTTTTTCCTTTTTTTCTTTTTATTTTCCATTTTTTTCCCTCTAAATTCACATAGTTTCAATATTCCACGCTTTAGTTTTATTCCTTCTCTTCACACATGCTCAGATAAAGTATGAGGGAAGAGTCTTTATCTTTCTTTCATGGTCATTTTTGAGGTTCTTTATATGGGTTTATTTTCTTATTCAAGACATGACTCAATTCCCCAAGAAGGACAAAATGCTTTCAGGACCCACCTTCCTCACCTGATGTTATGAGGAATCAATCATTGCATTATCTTCTGTGATTATATATTATCATTATCAGCTTTTATTTTCCAAGATAAAAAATGTGTATGTTTAGAGAAGCTCTTGGCAGTTCTGGAAGATAAAGTTGGGAAAGTGAATGAGAATTGACAGAGTTTTCTGGACAGTCATTTGTGAAAACATTCATTTATATGAGCCTCCAGAAGAACTAGACTTGGAAGAGTTTTCAGTAAGAGACAAATATTGGAAAAATCTTTATTACTTTTCAGTAATGGCACACTGGAAGCTGGGCTTCCCCCAAAAGAGCAGATTTACCAATTAGCACAGAAATTTGTGGATAGATTGTCTTTGAAACTGCCCAAGCCTCAGGCAAAGTCCAAAATGGCTCTGTCCTGCTCCCACCTTGCAGTAGCTCACAGAAACACTCTTTTCATCAGCCAGCACAGAAACCCTGACTTCCCCCTGCTGCTATGACCTCTTCATTCATCAAGCTACTAGAAGACACTTTGCCCTTGCCTTTCCCCACTCATCAAAGGTTCTCTCTTCTCTGCCCTCCTCAAAGCCTAAAACCAGGAAGAAATTATGCATTCTCCCTAATTAACGTGGTGACTTTTACAGAAATAATTTATGCCTCCATGTCCTTCACCACTGTGAGGCTTCTGTGTTCTTTGTGTTACTCCTTCCCTGTCTGAAATATTTGGCTGCTGGTTCCAGTGGTGGCCAGAACTGTGCTGTGCACTCCCAAGGGTGAGATGCTGAATTTCTAGAATTGATGGAGCCTGAGTTTCTGCTGGAGCTTGTATGCACTGCTGGGAGGAAAGGAACAGGGAAGCAAAAATCCCAGCCCTGATGCACGTCCAGGGTCAGCCAGCAGCTCAAACACCACCAGCAACGACTGGGGTGCCTCCCAAGTGCCTGCTGATTATGTAAAAGGTTGTTTTTGTATAAAAATAACTTGCAGGATCTGACTCAAGCAGAGAGCTGCTAATAAGATGCTGAATGAGCAATTGTTTAATGGTCTGACACAGTAGAAATTATTGTTGTCCCTATTTCATGCTGTTAGCACTGATTCATCAAGGTTTGAGGTGGTGGAGCTGCAGGTCCTTTTCAGGTGTGCTCAAAGTTTCTTTTTCTGAGGGAATGACAAGTGTGTGCCCTGACCTGATGCAAAATCTACAGTAAAAACCACAAATTTCCTGTATCAGCCATTAAATGAGCAGTGCTGTTTAAGCAGCAGCTGTGTTCTAAAAAGCTCCTTCAAGGACTTGTTGGATCAGTTATGTTAAAATTGCAGAGCAATAGTGTCTGTAATAGACTTGTGCTGGGAGAGTAACTTGCCCTACTTAATGTATTCATAGAAAGCTACAGCTGTAAGTTTTGCTTTTATACAGGTCAAGCAGGGGGAATCACTGCTGAATCAATGTACCTAACTCCTCCAACGCCCAAATTTACAAAGAATACATTCCTTCTAGAATTTCTATCTGCTTTTTTTTTTTGATTCAGTCTCACCAGAGCAAATTCACATAAGGTGAGCCTCTAAAAAGACGGATTTCTGCTCCCCTTGACTGCACAAGATATTCAAAAATTAATGAAAAAGTGACACCCGTCTGGCTTCCAGAGCATCACATTTATGACTGCATAAATTCTCCCAGGTCAGCTCAAAACCAGTTCAGGGTTAAAATCTCATCTAGTCACCTAGATTAAAAACTAATTTCTCTAAAGTATATCCTATATTAGAGCCTTTTCATGCAAATAAATAGCCAAGGGCCTCATTCTCTCCTTCTCTATTAGTTGTGCATGTCATGAATTTGAACAGAACATTTTGTCCTGTACTCTAATTACATGCATTATAAAGAAAAATCTATTTCTTGCATACATATTATTAGGAGCAGTGTGGAGGCACCATTCCATCAGGGTGGCCGTCATGGTGGCTCATCCTGATATTGACAGTTTAATCATTTTGTTTCATAGGAGATTAAAAGTCATATGATGGCTGTTCCTCTGTGGAGCAGCCAGCGAAGCCAATTGGAGTCAATCTGTGCCTAAGTGCCTTTTCTGCTCTGAAAACAGACTTGCAGTTTACAAAATATATTAGGTAATTATCAGTGGCTATGGAGGAATGATAAAAAAATACTGGCCTGATGGCAGAGTAAATAGGGTTACTGTTAAAAAAAAAAAAAAAAAGCTAATTTTGCTCACAGCTGTGCTGCAGCACATGCACATGAGGACTAACTCAGTTGTTTCCTAATGTATTCATGTGCATGATCATTAGCAGCTTCAATTCCCTTCACTTTATCTCACTGGAGAAGGATGGAGCAATTGATACACCAGACAGCCACCTGACACCTACTGCAATTACAGTTGCCTTTTATCAAAGGAGAGCATCACCTCCTTGGAAAGATGCTGAGAATTTCAATAAACATAGCAAAATATTAGACCTCTACCCTTGTTTATTTTGGTTTACAACAGCCTGAATTAGCTTCCCAAGGCAAGATGTGATTTAGCCCCTGTCTTTCAAGATGCAGCCTGGGAATAGGGAGTGTTGAGCTCCATCCATTTTTGGCTTGTCAGTGTAAGACACGACACAAAGGGCTTTTAGAGGAAGATAATGCTCTCTAAAGATCAGTCCCCTCCAAACCATCACATGTGGGGCACCATAGCCTGTTGCCTGGAGAAATGTTGATTAGAATGAAATCCCAGTGGATCCTTCACCTCCCAAAGGACAGGTTTGTATTCCTAGGAAGGCAGCATCTGAAATTCAGTGTGGGTCTTGTGTGAATGCAGCTCCAGGGTGAATGTGAATAACTCTGTACCTGCACCAGGTGACATGGGAGGGCTGCCAGTGTGTGTGTGATATATAACCTGACTGTCTACATAGCTGTTGATTCAATTTATTTCTAGTCTGGGACAGCACAAGAACCTGGTTTCTTTATTTTTTTTTTTAAATCACTCAATTTAGTCTTTTTCTCTAGTATGTTTTAGACATGATAAATACCCTGTATCTTCCAATGATAACCTTAAAAGTTGAGAAAGATCAATAACTGTCCACCAAGAAATTTGTAACTTGACTCCCTTGAGTGCTTTTCCTTCGATGGAGCATCTTGAAAAGTGTAAACCAGTGTTCAGTAACTGCCTTGTTACTGTGAGAGTGCTGTATTTGAGGCCACAGATTTAAAAAAACCCAAACCAATAATTGATAAAATATCTTGTCTCTGGCTGAAATTCCTCTTGGAGTGGATAAAACGTAATTATTTTTATCTTAAATCCCTCTTGGTGCAGTGCCAGGAAGGCACATTTCAGCACAAAAAGGGGAATCGGAACTGTTGAAGATTTTTCACAGGTTCATGGGGGTTTTTTTGTGCAATCTCAGGTATGGATGATCCAGGGAGGCTCCTGTCCCTGTGTGTCAGCTCTTGCTGTCTCTCTGAAGCCATGTTTAGCAAAGCCCTGGCGCAAGGGCTCAACAGGAGCTGGGGAGAAAGTTTTATTGCACATTCTTCCTGCTGGCAGAAATATTCTGGCTGCAGCTCCCAAGCATTAACCTTTCACTTGGCTAAACCAGCCAGAATTGCCTCTGTGCTGTCAATGTTTGCACATAGGAGCAGTAATTATGAGAGCAGGATCATTCCTACTCTCTAGCACAGTGCAGTCCTTGAGTAAATGAATTGTGATTGGGAAACAATTGGATGCTGGAGACGTTTCTAAGGAGAGCACCTTATTGACATTATTTTCAAACTAACAGGACACATCCTTGCAGTGCAAATATTGCTTTCTTTTGCAAATGTGAAAGAGTTATTACTTACTGCTCTGTGAGAGGACAGACCTGCCACTGAGATAATGGCAACTTAGTGTTTTATTGTGAATCTTTCCACACAGACTAGGTGATGTTTATGATAGCAATTGCATAGACAACCCATTCTTCATTTCCAGTATAACTAAATTACAAGTGACAGCAATATAAAGCATGATATTTAATTGCCTCAATGAGCATTGACTTCCTTGAGCATGTATGATGCACTCCCTGGCTGACATCTCCAGGGGAGTGTGTCATTCTGAGGGGCTGCGTTTTGGGGTTCCCAGCTTGAGTCACTGGCAAGACTTCTGACCTTCTGGAAGTGCCTGTTGTGAAAGAGTCTTTAAAACTGAGTCTTTTGTGGAAGGTTTTGGATGCTGCTGTCCATCCCCCTGTCCCTCAGTGTGACCTTGGCAGGCCCCACAGAGGGGAGGAGGCAGCGTCCCCCAGGCAGGGCTCTGAGAGCTGCTCTCCAGTGCTGCACATCCTTGTGCTGAATCCCAGGGTAGCCTGCAAATCAGGAACGTGGGGAAACCAAAACCAGGCAAAACCAGCTCAGGTGAGATGAGAAACTCTGCTGTGGGAGGTTTTCAGGAGCAAGTTAGCCAAGCATCTGCACTGATCCCGTGGGAGGATCAGAGGTTCCCTTCCCAGAGCCATTGATTTGAGCTCTGTGAAGACCACACTGCTCCTCCAAGGATTCCCTTCCCTGACAGCAATTCCAAGTAGCCAAAAGCATGCATAAGTGCTAAAAATACATCTGGAAATTTGGAAATACCTTTGCCCTTCTTAACCTGGAGGCCTGGGGATGCCTCTGACAATAATAATCTGACATATCTGCAATCAGTGCAGCCAACTCTATTTTATAAATACCTCTGTAAGTCAATAAATCAGACATATCTGTTATTCATCCCAGAACCTTTAAGTCCTTCTGCAAGGAGAAATTGTCAGTATTTGGGAGCCCAAAGCATAATAAAGCCTTCAGCTGTTTTTTTATGAATTGGAAATTACTGGAGCTATAACTTTTAAGAGAGCACTGAAGTTTTAGCTGATGTCCTAAATTATTTAAAATCATATAAAGTGTAGTACCAGTAATTATTTTCCAATTTAAAATGACACTTTTAGAGAATGTGTTGATGATGTCTTATGTTCAAGCTGTACATGGCATGTACATAACACTGTGCAGTTATAAAAATTTTAGTGGGACCATTTAATAAATTCAAGTGTGTGTTTCTCTGTAACTACACCTGATATAAATATCTGATGTCTGTTTATCTACATCAGATAAAGACACACATAAATATCTTAATTGGAAAATATTCCTATGCCAGCTTGTCTACCTAGACCTCATTAAATATGGATACATGGTGGCCCATTTTGGCATGTGGATTTATAATATGATTTTATTTCAAGAGCACAGAGTTCCGTAAACGTCCTCTAAGATTTATCTGCCCTAGAGACTGAGTTAGTTTTTGATTGATTTCTAGAATTCCTGAGTTAAAGATGCTTTAAACTGATAAACCCAGCTTGTACAAACACTTGGGATCCTATTAGACACAGAAGTAAAACACAAATAGCTTTAAACTGACTGATTTGGGTTCATTGTTTACAGATTTCTACATGGAAGGGATTTGTCCTTCTCTGCTGCATATGTGCTGATTTCAGAGAGAACAATTTCCTTCTGGCAGAATTGCTATGGCCCTTTCTGTGTAACTACGGTGAAGTCCAATGTGAGGGCAGGTGAAGTGCCCAGCACTCATTATTGCAGTCACTCAGTTCACCAGTGCATTGTGAAAACATTGGATGTCATTAGGATTGCACATTTTTTGTCATGAAAATGGTGCACAGACAATGTTCTGTTCTGATGCTTTGCAGTTTTCTGATTTATTTCAGTATTTTGTAATTCGATTCTCTGACTACTGTGTTCTCTTCTTGATTCAAAACAGGAAAGGTTAGAAAGTGGGTGGCAATTGCAAGCATTCTGTAGGAAGGAAAATGTAGAATTTTTTATCAGTTGGATGTAGATCCACTGATTTTTTGGATTCTTTTGGTTTAGTCAAGGTTGGACATATCTGCTGAGGACATGTTGCTAGAATGCAAACCAAATTCACACCACAGAGATTAGTATCCAGAGAGATGTAGGCTGAGTGTGTCTGTGACAAATGTTGTCATGAGGAGGAGAAACAGAAGGAATCCACTGTGTCTGAATTCCATGAGTCTTCAAAGAATGTTTTGACCCCAATGCTGTTTTCTTCTTTTTTGATGCTTAAGAGAGCTTCATCTTTCTGCAAGAAATAATCTTAGAGAGATGAATGGATTCGACCTTCTACTGAATTTTTCATCCCCACATTCTACAGAGCAAAGACATCATCCAGCTGCTACTCAGCAAAGTTTATTTGATGTAAAAACTACCTGGCTAAACCTCTAAACCTGTATTTGGAACTGTTGCAGGGTTTCATCCTCAGCATTTCCCCCAGTCTTAAAGTGGGGCTGCCTTAGTTGGTTTGTGGAATTAATTAAAATTAATTGTTTTGGCAACTGTGGTGCTTCATGCCTCACTTGGCTCAGCTGCAAGGTGCATGTCAGAGGCATGGTGAGGGGAAAAACCTGGCAGAGAGAGATTGGGGGATTCATTCTTCCTTCAAATCCATCAGGTGATAAAAGATCCACCTTTTTTTATGACTATCATTGGTGTGAATCTTCACATCAATAACACATTAATATTGGATATAAGCCATGCACTGCAGGCCAGAGGTGCAGGCAGGTTATTTTTCACAGCAAAGCAATCTTGCCTCTGGTTAAGTGACTGTCTGGGCTGGGTTTGAGCATCCCTAGGACAGCACAGAGCAGCAGTTTGCTGGCAGAGTCTGATTCTGTGCATTCAGAGCCTTGGTTTCACAATCCTAGCAGCTCCCAGCAATTCTGAGTCTGGGAAACCTCTCCCATTTTTCTTCAAGACACCAGTACCTTCAAGCAGAGAAATACACTCAGGTTGAAAAATGCTACTCCTGTAAGGAACCTGCACTATGCATTGAGGAGAAAGGTCTTTATTTTGTGCTGGCTAAAGCTTCTTTAAATGGACAGCAAAGGTTTCTCTTGTCGTGGAGGGACATTTAGTTGGTGCAGAAACACATTTTCAGGCTTGCTGTGAGCTGAAAGAGACACTTTGGGGTAATTCTGGGGGAGAGAGGCTTATGGCATCTTCACCTCCCCTGACCAGTGCAATAGATCTCAGTGTAATAAAAGTTGCCCACAGACATGGCTCCCACCACTGATCTTGGTGGCTCTTGTCCAGTGGCTGAGTGACAAACTTGCAATGAAGAATTTTACAGTCATTGTCATGGTTCTGCTTGCCATGGCTCATTTCCTTCAAGTTTTATGAAGCCTTAGCTCTAGACAGGCACTCAACCCTGGCTGTAGCTACAATGGCTGATGTCATTTGGCATTTATTTCTCAACATCTTCATCTGGTTGAGGACTTAAAACACTAAAATGATTTGTTCTTTGAAGCACTGACAGACTTGGTCATGAAATCATGACACATGCCATAAATCCCCAGTGCATGCCACTGTCAGAGCAGTTCTGCAGGTTATATTTTCTATTTCTGCAGGTTATATTTTCTAAAGGTTCATATTGGGAATGTGTTAATGCCATCATCAGAGATTGTTCATAATTGGGTGGGAGTTTTGGGGGGGTGGTTTGGTAGTTTTTAGGACCCTCTGCCAGGGGCAGTGACACATGGAAAGGCTTAGAGCCTGCAGGCTTCTGTCCCAGAGGCCGAGGAACAGGAGAGGAGAGCACGGGCACAAGGAGCCCTGGAGATCTTAATCCAATGCAAGCAGCTGGGCAGCAACAGAGCTGCAATAAAATCCCTCTTCTTATCCACTGTCCACAGTCCTGCCAAATCCAGCCTTTATTTCCCTGTCCCTGCACCCCAAGCTCTTTTGATATATCAATCAGAAAAAAGCTACTTCTTATCCCCCCACTTTTCTACTAGACTTAGTGAGAAATCACATTACACAGTTACTCCTTTTATTCATCCCCACTTCCATTTGCAGAAGAGGTAATCTTCCATCCTTAATGGAATTAATATTTTTGCTGTTGTGTTTTGTGGCAAGAGCCCTGACCAAACTCATTTCTTCATGTAGACCATGAGTATAAGCTTAATGCTTTATGTGCATTGTAGGAGTGGTAATAGGTTTGATTAGCCATGACCACTTCTCTGGGGAGCTTGTTCAGTGCTCCACCACCCTCTGGGTGAAAAACCTTTTCCTAATATCCAGCCTAAACCTTCTGGGTGAAAAACCTTTTCTTAATATCCAGCCTAAATTTGCCCTTACACAGCTTCATGCCGTTCCCTTGGGTCCTGTCCTGGTCACCAGATCAGCCCCTGACCCTCCACTTCCCCTTCTGAGGAATCTGTGGACTGATCAGGTCCTCAGGTCTGGATTCTGTGAAGCTTTAGGTGTGGGTATGGAAGCTGGAGGTGTGGAAGGTCCAGTGCAAAGGCTGCAAAGAGAAGGGGAACTTCATCAGAGTAAGAGAAGTGGAATGACCTGAAACCCTGGTGAGTAAGACCAATGGCAGCACACTCCAGTGGACAGGCTGCTAGAAATGAAAAGACTAAAAATTCTTACTTGCTTATGGTTTTTCTTGCTGCTTTTAGTTAAGCCAGCAGGAATTGTTCTGGGTAACAGTGAGCAGCCCCAGTCCTACTGCTGTCTCCTTGGCACTGCATCCTTGTCTCTGCTCTGGGGGCTCTCAGAGGATGCAGGTTTTGCTGCCCACTTCGTCATTTTGATTTGTTACTCCTCAGCTGGGATCTGTTTCAGCTCACAGGACTGAGAAAGAATTTTTAAAGGTGGTATGTGAGCAAATTTTGTTGGCATTTAAATATGCATGTAATTTCTACAGGGCTTTGGAAAATTTTGCTGTAGCTTACAAATGCTATAACTTTAAAATGCCAACCTGATTGTAATTACAATGCCCCTTTCTCATGTAAGCTGCAGAGGAAAATAATTCAATTTAATAAAATCACTCACTGTTTAAACAAATGGGGGAATAATTAAATGTAATGGATACTGTGGTTTCTGTACCAGTCTGTGAAGTCTCTAATGAAATCTGCAACTCCATTGTGAAGCAATGACAGATTAAAAATGAAAAAGAAAAGAACAGTAGTCATTACTTTTGTGATCTTCAACAAAAATGTGCTCTGCTCCATCTGCTAGTTCTGCAGCTGTGGTTAACTAATAAACTGTATTCCCAGCCCTGCACTAACTGCATTTGATGTGGCTGGTGCACAAACAAAGATGTCTTGGCAGAATAAGGTGCTTTATGATTTGTTAAAGAAGAGCAGCCTTGTCAGTTTTAGATTCAATGGAAGCAAAGGGGAAAGCTTTGCCTTTGACATATGGAAAAACAAACAAGACAAAAAACATTTTACTCACAATTTTCTGAAACTGTAAAACATAATATAGAGTAATATAAGAATGTGCTTGAGGCTATGGAGGACAAACATCAGGTTTAAGAGCACCTACAAGCTGTGGTTTTCATTTTCCTTTCAATTTCCAGTGGCTCTGTTGGGAAAAACCAAAGGCACCCCTGAAATGCTTCAGAAAATGTCTCAACTTACACCAAAACTTTTGTCTTGGGCCTCTCATTGCTGTGGGTGGAAGGCAGCTGGCACAGAGACTCCTGTGATCTGAAGGAAACAGAGCTGCCTTTGGCCTCTTTCCCTCCTTTTCCATGCTCACAGCCTCAGTGGAGATCCCACAATTGTAAAGGCTGTGTCCAGGAGCCTTGCTGAACTGCAAGACACATGTGAAGCCCACTGAAAGCAAAACTTGAAAAGGTAGGTTCTCTTCCACAATGCTTCTCACAAGGCCAAAATTTCTAAGGAAGTGCTTATTTTTCAGAGATTTTACCTCCCACAGCCCTGACAGCAATCACAAGTAACGTTTTACTGTAAAGCAGAATCTCTTTTCCATTAGATCAGCTGTGTATTCTGTTGTTTAATCTTAATTCAAAAAGTTTGAACCACTTGCATGTCTTGGTTCAGGGACACACCAGATAATGCAGGTGCAAGGTTTCTCCTACCCTTGTTATGCATGGGTTGAAATGGTTGGTTTCAAAAGTTAATTACTCTATTGTTGTCACAGAGTTCTGCCTGAGCATCAGTGAGATTTTCTCCTCACTGGCAGATATTGTTTTGCCAAAGTGGCTGTGAGATGTGCTGGCAGCCACAGTGTTGGTTCAAGCCTGGCACAAGGCTTTGAAATGCTGCTCTTTGAAATGAAAGGGAAAATGCTTCTCACAGAAAACTGCTCTGTCTGAAATACTGCAGTGTTGGCAACAGGAAAACAAGGAGGTGTAATTCTGCTGCCCTTTGCATTCGTTCTTCAACCCAGAGAGGGAGGATTGATGTAAGACACAGTCTAAATGGAGATTTTGATATTTCTTCTGAGAGAGAATGATTGTTGCCATCCTTAGAAACCAAAGTATTTACACTGACCTAGCTACACAATGAGGCATGAATAAATATTTGTTAGTACCTGACAGAAGTGAACAAGGGACTTTTACTACTTTTTGCAGAAGAGGTCTGACTGAAACAGGGGACAGTGAGTGACCAGGGTAGAGCAGGACAAGGTGCTGGTGCTTGCTGTCATTGCTGCCAGTGGCAGCAGCAACCTGAGGGCATTTGTGCCCCTCCCCAGCTGTCTGGGGCAGGACTGCCTTGAGAAAACTCTGCTGCTTTCCCTCCCAAATGCTTCATTAATCTCCAAGCCTTCAGCTGCTTGCACCTGATTTTCTTTGCCTTTATGAATAGCTTTATTCAGCTCAGTGAGCCAAGACAAGTTTAGGAGCCAGACTGCAGCTCCTGGGCTCTCTGTGGGTGCACAGAGCACAGAAAGCCCCATGAGCAGACCCTGCCTGAGGTGACAGGACCTTACCAAATACAGATGACATTGAAATTCTGAAATCAGGAGGCAGATGGGGAGAGCTGGGTCTGTAGAAAAAAAAAAAAAGGCAAGCTGAAACTTGTTTATATTTATCAATATATAAATACCAATTAATATCAACATATAAATATAAATAAATGTAAATGTATATAGATATATGCAGCACAAGTCCACACAGACAGTCACATCAGGCTTGGCTAGTTTGTAAATTGTAAGTGAACCTCAGGAGGGCCCAGCTCCTTGGTGATATACATCCAGCAAATTCACATCAGATGAACACACAGCCCAGAGCCTTTCTTGGGACACAGCATGGAAAAGCAGAGAAAAGGAGACTGGTCTTTCTTCTCTTATGAGTTTCTCTCTTTTGATCTCTCAAATGTAACATTACAGCTCCTCCAGTACACTTAAAACCACCCCACAGATGAGGCCACATTTTTGGTCCATGTGGCTCCTCTGCAGCTGTCATCTGTGCCTCCCCAAAACACATCTCAGAGGATCCAGCCTTGTGTTTGTAAACAACACAATGATAAAGCTAATCTGGAGGAATGCACAAATGAACTGTGTTCTGTTCAGCCAGGAGCTTGCTAATAACTTTCTAAAATTGTGCTCCAGCATTAATTGAAATCATAAATCCCAATCACATTCAAAGCATAACTACTGTATGCCAGAGGCTCACTTCAGTTCTTAATCACACTATTCTGGGGAATTTTCTTGCTGCTTCTTCCTCCCCTCAGGAGTGGCCATATTTATTATTGCAGTTCAAATACCTGGAGATATTTCAGTTGAAAAGCCATATAACATCTCTCTAAGCATGTCAATACGTGTTCAGCTTAATATGAATGTCTGTGCCATTCCCACTGGAGAAAAGTAAAAAAATGTCAGATAAATACATTTAACTTTTCTGCACAGAAGCCTGCAGATATCTTGTATCTAAAGAATATTTAAATTCTGTTTTTTTAAGACAGGGTACTTACATTATGCAGTGGAGCAGTCAGGAGGTTACAGTCTCCACTAGACAATTTGCCAGACAAGAAAGATGGCTTAGTTGCAATGTTGACAGCTTTATTCTTGTGGTTTTGGCAGAAAAATAGGCAAAAAGATTGCAGAGGCGGCAGGATAGAATACAACGTGTAAGTTCAGAAAAATATTAACTGGTTGTAAAATGAGTGGGTGGATGCACTAAAGGTGGTGGCATTTCAGTTATATAACAACTTATTGCAACATTTTTATGGCCAAATTATGCTCTTTTTCTGTGCTGTAATTTTGCATCTGCTGCCCAGCTCCAGTGGAGAGGGACAAAAATGTTTATTTGGAAGAAGAAAAGAGCAGTAGCCATTCATCATCTTCCCCTGAATCATCCCACTGGTCTCAGTGAAGATCCCCCTGAGAATTGTATTCCATTTCTAATATATTATACACTGTGATTTTGCAGATCTGCTTTTATTTCCTGGAGCAGCCACTTGAATAAAGCCCCTGCAATCCCCCCTGAGCTGGATGTGGGTTTAGGAGCTATAATGTGATGCTGAATGTTGGGCACAGCAGGGGAGTGGCCACGCCAGTGTGGTCTCCACAGGGGTTAATATCACCATTCCCCTGGCTGATGAAGACCAGGCAGCCTGATGCAGCTCCACAGCCACATTCCTGGGCCATCCCATTCTCCTGAGCATGACAGAGCCAATTCCTCCACAGCCAGAGCAAATTCAGAGGTGTGCATAGTGGTGGTTGTACTGAAGGGTTGCTTCTCTCATCCTACATACAGCTCTAAACCAAATTTTCTTAGCAATTCTTTGTGCACATCATGAGGGACCTCCCTGGCACCATGGTCTCTACTATAAACAGCATTAATCTTGGATAAAAAGAAAGAAAATAAATGTGATTACTCCCACTTCAGAACTGGGAGCTGATATGCATTTTCCTTTTCTTCTCCTTTTCACAAGTGTGGTGGTTTTTAGTGGAGGACCCTTGGAGCAGCTGTAAAACTTTATGGGGAACATTGTTTTGTCTTTTCTTCAGCTGGGGCCTCCAGAGGTAAATTTTATACACTGAATAAACAGGATCTTGGAGTACTCCATTGCCCAGTCTGCTGCATTGTGCAATATCCAGAGGAATAATCTCTACAACCTTGGAATGAGTCTAAGTTGTTTTTCCAAGCCCAGGATTTCAAGAGCCACCAGTACCAGTCCAGCCCCCTGCACCTCTCCTGATCCCCAGGAACTTCATCTTTAGCTTCTCAGTGCTACCCAGTGCATCCAGCCTGATTACCTCAAGAACTGCCCTGTTTTCCTGGGCCAAATTGAATAGGAAAGGCTTTCCAAACAAGAAAAAATATATACGTGATTAGGAGTGGGATAATGAAAACCCCTGAGTGGTGAGATTATTCAGAGTTTTGCAACTTAATGTTAAGAATTCCCTTAAAATTGGGTCACAGAGGTAAGTGTGGCAAACTGAAGACCTTAGACAAGAGCAGGGATTTAATCACCAGGCTGCACACATTCCTAAATCCAAAAAGGGACAGCCTGGACAATCTCCTCAAAGACATCTGTGTTTTTCTGTCTCAAGGATTCAAAGGTTGTGTGGGAATTTACTACAGCAGGCACAGGTAAGAAATAATGCAAGAGCCAAGGATCAGTGACCAACACAGGAGAAAACAATACAACCACCATGGGAAAAAGTGAATGAAATATAAACTAGGACACCAGGGACAATCTATACTAAAAACTGAAGACTGATAAAGAAAGAAACTAAAATAGAAGCTTGAAAATTGTCAGCAGAGTAAGAGAAGATACCAAAACCAATTCCTGCAACTAGAGAGAAGGGTCTGTCTGCTTCGATGTGTTCCCTATAGCTCAGTTCCCAGGAGGGTGGGAGGCAGCTGATGGGGGTAGCTGTCTAGAAAATGGGTTTGTTTTCCTCTGTGGAAAACATGGAACTTTTTCTCCAAAACTAAAACATTTTTTGCAATTAAAAGAGACAAAATATTTCCAGTGTACTTTCAGTGGAAAAAATCTGGCAGGTTTGAGATAAATTTTTGTTAAGAAAAGTCATACAAAAATGTTTTCAAAAAATATTGACACAGATCCTCTGGGAGCTGAGCTACTGACAGAGTAAATATGAGAAGAGAGCACAGCTTTCAAGGAGAAAGAGCACCAAAGGTCATTTTCCTGGTGCCAATCTCCCTGATATCATTCCAGCCAACAACCTGAACCAAGCTTTTCCTGGTTACCACTAGAATTTTATAGTCTGGAGTAAACTTATTTACTGAGCTCTTGTCTGTGTTTTCAACACCAGTGTTTTCTGGTTTGGACATATTTCCATTGCATGAACATTTTATTTCCCATTTTTACCAGTATGCTGTGTGCAGTTTGGCTTAGAGAAACTTGTTTTTTCAATAAAACATCTATAGAATGTTATTACCAGGCATTTAATGGAGCCTTTTTACAGTGATGGAGTTTTGTCAGAAAAGCAGAAATTGATTTTGTCTGTGTGTAAACCTGATGGGTGTGAATACTTCTGCCCTGTCACAAAATAAAAAGAGCATTTGAACTTCTCTGTGAGGTAAACTACTCACAACAATGGATATTTTAGCAGACACATGGGCTTGAATTTCTCCATAAAAACCTCAGAAAACTTTCAGGGAATATTAGAGATTTTTGCCCCCCCATTCATCCTCATGCAGCTCAAGTGCTTGCTGTGCAGTTGGTATAATTTTTTAGCAGTGTTCAAGACCAATTCCTATGGGACCATTTCCCCCTCAGTTATTCTGTGGGTGTCCAAAACAAAAGAGGAAAAAATATTCTATAACCAGTGAAGGAAGCTGTGCCAGGAGTACCTTTTTTCAGGGGTTATCACTTTTTATTCCTATGCCTTACAAAGATTTGCTCCTCTAAATGAGGTTAACTGGAGCTTTCATTATTTTACAGCTATTCTGAAGCTGTAAATTCTGGGATTCTGAGATTATGAGATACTCAAGGAACAGAGTAAATCCAACCAAGAAAATCTCTAGAAGCCCCCATGTGCGTCAGAAGCCTAGGCCTGCTCCTCATTCATTAAATACTTTGGTATTTAGTCTCCATATTGTAAAAATATGGGAAATAAGCAAATAAATTACACTGTGGTGTATGTTGAGAATTGTCTATGTACAGCAACACAGCATCTCAGTGGAAATTGTGTCTTTGTGACTTTTCTGTGCAGATATTCAGTACCTTTCTCATGGCTGCAATGGTTTTAAAGCCTAGACATGGTTTAAAACTCCTCCAATTCAACTTTGTGCAGAGATTTCTGTGTTTTACATGGACCCCACCCACTGAAAGTGCTCTGCTCAGGATGTCTCTGAGTTTATCCCTCCCCTGGTTTTGTCTTTTTTCCTATCATGTTATCAGTCATACCTGACATGGCTAAAAACAGGATTATCAGGAAAGGAAGGCACCAGGTAAAGATTATTTTAAAACAAAGTGGAAAGCAATGCAGGAGAGCAAAAAAAGGGATAAAAATATTTTCTGTTCAGTTCTTTCCAGGACTGTTCACTTGGAATCCCAGGGCACTGTTGCCATGTTTGCTGCATTTTTACAGACAAAAGGGCTGTTTGCACTGTGGGCTCTTCAGCACTGGGAGGGTGGAGAGCTTTGGTTTCTGGGCTGTTTGTGATCCCAGCTCACGACTCAGGGGGCACATTTTTGCTCCAGTGACCTCTAAGCTGCCTTTAGTTCATTGATTGGCTAATAGGGAAAATTGATTTTTAACTAACTCACCAGTTTTTAGACCTGAACACAGTTGTCACTTCCAGTAAGGGCACTTTACTCCATCATATAAGTTGTCTCAGTCATCAATTCATTCTGGATGCTGCAAAAGGCAAGGATGTGCCAAGAGGTTTGGCAAGGAGCCCAGACACAGAAGACAGAGCCCAGAAGAGCCCATGGATAAAATGTGTTTAATATTATGTTACGCCTGTCATACCTGCTCTGGCATTGGCAGAAAACAGCTGGCTGTGCCTAAGGGGGAGTGGGCTGAAAATCAGGAAATTCAGGGACTGCCAGGGAGAGATACCAGGGAATACCAGAGCAAGAATACTGGGGAGATGTTTCTGAAGTGAAGAGTCTCACTTGCAGGTCAGATATTCTTGCCCTGAGACCTTTAAAGCTGAAGGAAAGAGGCAGCTGGAGATGTAATAAACAGAAATATTGGTCTGAACTGGACCTATTGCAATTTTAATATCAACAATCTGGACTGGAAGACTTCACAGGTAGAACTGTTGTGTCATATTTCATAAATGTCCTGCAAGATCCAAGTTCAAGGGTTCCAAGTCTCAGTTCTCTGCTTGTTCTCATCTCACTTGGATCCTTGGGAAGTGCTGAAGAACAGGGTGACTGAGGTAGAAAACACTGTTTAGTTTTTCATTGTTGTTTTGTTGTCTGAAAAAAAAATTTAAAAAAGAAAGTGATTTTGGCTTCATCTGAAATAATCAGTTTGCCCAAAGCAGTGTATTTTTATCCTCAGGCTGTTTAATCAAAACAAATCACTAAATTTTACAGGAAAAAAGAAAGTAATCTTGAAATAGAAAATGAAGGAGCATCAGCTAGAAATGACAAAATGAAACATGAGAAGAGCAAAGTGAAATGCATTCAATTTTTAAGAAAAACCCTAGAACTAAAGATTCAAAAATTTTCAGAAACATCTTTTTTCTTTGTTTAATTGAAAATATTTCTCTGTGTCAAACCAAACTGGCGAGTCGCTCTGTTCTCTCCTTTCAAACTCATTTTGAAAGAAATTTTCATTTTCTAAGTGAATTTAATATATGCAATTCTTCTTTATCTGCTTCTAGGTTCAGTGTATAAACATTAATGTATTTTAATTAACATAATGACATTAATAGCTTCAATGATTTGATTGAAGTGACTTGATTGCTTAGGCTAATAGCAAACTTTGCTGGGAAGGATGTTGCTATTCTGGTAAGTTCAGTCTGTGGAGCAGCAGCTGTGCAAACCAACCACTTGGCACCACAAATATCCTAATTTTCAGGACCCCACCTCATATCTGGGTGTTGAAATGTTGAAATCTACAGGTGATCTGGAACATATAATACTGTCACTAGGTGCTAGTATGGAAATTATAGGTTAAATTCTGCAAAAAGTTCCTTGAAATGAACAGTAAAATGTGTGTGGATGCACCAGGAACTAAAACAACAACTGCTGATTTGGGATATCCATATAATGTAAGTTTAACTTAAAAAATCCACAAAACCCATAATCAGAAAGAGCCCTAGGCCCTCCATCATGGTTCAGACACTTTCATTCCAAGCACAGACATTTCCTGACAAACATTTCTGGACAGATTTTTTCCTCAGCACATCTGAGCTACGTCTCCTCTCGTGACAAACACGACTGAGCTGATAAAAGCCACTCTGATGCAGTTGGCAACCTGGTGCCACAGATGAAAAGCAGCAGCTGAAAACATCTGAATTTAATGAAAATCCTCCAGCAGGATCACTGGGTGTCATGCAAAGATGCTGCTGGGAAAGATGGAATGTTGGAGCCTCAGTTCAGGCTGGCAAAGTCAGAGGGTTACAGAGATCATGGTCTAGAGAAGGGATCACGACCCCTCTTCATTTATACATTGGCACATGCTGAAATTTTCATTCTTGGGTGGTTTTTCTCTCCTCTTTCTTGGTCTGTCAGCTTCACAGAATTTGAATTTAAACATCTCGAGCTCGCAGCTGGACTGCTGTGCTTCAAGAGATGGAAAGTAAAGAAAGTTACAAAGCTCTGAAGTACTCTCCTGGCTTTGGACCTCATCTTAGCCTGTAATTTGTGGACACAGGGGCCTGCAAATGAGGAAAAATCATATAGCAAATATCTACAGGTAGGATGTGGTTCTATATTTACTTATAGCTGTTCTCAAATATACATGCTGGTCTCCATTATATAAAGTGTGTGGCTCAGTGTAGCTGGCAGCATGGCAAATTTTAAAGGATACTTTTCCTTGAAAGCTGTAGATTTTTATTATGTATCAGAAATTTTGCTGTTGTTATATACTCTGCAGTATCCTCTGGGGGCTGAGTGGGACTGCAAATGTGTTACAAGAACATTAAAAAGTAATGTCTTACAATTGTGTCACACAAAGGAAAACTCCAACTCATTTGTTGATAATTTTGAGAATATGTTACCTCTGAAATTGGACACAAATGCACCTGCAAGCTGCATGCACTGAGTGCTCCCTTACTCTGCAGGAATCTCACTCATTCCTCTGGGACTACTGGAGAATGATAACACTGATCCCTGGGTGAAGAAAAGAGCCTGATTTTACTCTGAAACACAAACACTGACCTCATCTCTCCTAGATCATGATGTAGACAGATGTGAGTTGACTAAAGGGAAGCAAACATCCAGCCCAAGACGTTCCTTTTAATCTCTCATCTGCATTTCTTTCTTGTTTTTCTCTGATGTTTAAGGGTGTTTTAGGCTCTTTGTGTGAAGTGTTGCCCTCTGTCAGAAGCAATCAGATATGTAATAGACAGTGGGCAACTTAGCTTAGCTCCAAAAGGCATCAAAAACCTGCTTTTTAAAAGTGGTGGTGTTTACCTGGTGGTTTAGTTTGTTCTCAATAATTCATT